>JAVLUU010000558.1:190000-192500 GCA_032206185.1 Columba guinea | reverse complement strand
TAGACAGAAAGAAAGGAAAAGAAAGAAAGAAAGAAAGAAATAAAGAAAGAAAGAAAGAAAATAGGAATAGAAAGAAAAATGACAAAGAAAGTAAAACAGAAAGAAAGACAGAAAGAAAAAGAAAGAAAGAAAAGAAAGAAAGAAAGAAAAAAAGAAAGAAGAAAGAAAGAAAGAAAGAAAGAATAGAAAGAAAAATGACAAAGAAAGAAAGAAGAAAGAAGGAAAGAAAGAAAGAAAGAAAAAAGAAAGAAAGAAAGAAAGGAAGAAACAAAGAAAGAAATGAAGAAAAAAGAAAGAAGAAAGATAGAAAGAAAGAAAGTAAAAAGAAAGAAATAAAGAAAGAAAAAAGAAAGAAATAAAGAAAGAAAAAGAAAGAAAGAAAGAAAGAAAAGAAAGAAAGAAAAAAAGAATAAAGAAAGAAAGAAGAAAGAAAGAAAGACAGAAAGAAAGAGAGAAAGAAAGAAAGAAAGAAAGAAAGAAAAAGAGAAAGAAAGAAAGAAATTAAGAAACAAAGAAAGAAAGGAAAAGAAAGAAAGAAAGAAAGAAAAAAGAAAGAAAGACAGAGAGAAAGAAAGAAAGAAGAAAGAAAGAAAAAAAGAAAGAAAGAAAGAAGAAAGAAACAAAGAAAGAAAGCAAGAAATAAAGACAGAAAGACAGAAAGGAAGAAAGAAAGAAAGAAAGAAAGTAAAAAGAAAGACGAAATAAAGAAAGAAAGAAAGACAGAAAGAAAAAAGAAAGAAAGAAGAAAGAAAGAAAAAAGAAAGAAAGAAAGACAGAAAGACAGAAAGAAAGAAAGGAAAAGAAAGAAAGAAAGAAAGAAAGAAAGAAAGAAATGAAAAGAAAGAAAGAAAGAAAGAAAGAAAGAAATGTAGAAAGAAAGAAAGAAAGAAAGAAAAAAGAAAGAAAGGAAGAAAGAAAGAAAGAAATAAAGAAAAAAGAAAGACGAAAGAAAGAAAGAAAGAAAGAAAAAAGAAAGATAGAAGAAAGAAAGAAGGAAAGAAAAAATGAAAAAAGAAAGAAAGAAGAAAGAAAGGAAGAAAGAAAGAAAGAAAGAAAAAAGAAAGAAAGAAAGGAAGAAAAAAAGAAAGAAAAAAGAAAGAAGAAAGACAGAAAAAAGACAGAATGAAAGAAAGAAAGAAAGAAAAAGAGAGAAAGAAAGAAAAAAGAAAGAAAGAAAGAAAAAAGAAACAAAAAAGAAATAAAGAAAGAATAAAGAAAGAAAAAGAAAGAAAGAAAGAAGAAAGAAAGAAAGAAAGCAAGCAAGAAATAAAGACAGAAAGAAAGACAGAAAGGAAGAAAGAAAGAAAGAAAGAAAAAAGAAAGAAATAAAGAAAGAAAAAGAAAGAAAGAAAGAAAGAAAAGAAAGAAAGAAAGAAAGAAGAAAGAAAGAAAGAAAGAAAGATGAAAGAAAGAAACAGAAATAAATAAAGAAAGAAAGAAATAAAGAAGAAAGAAAGAAAGAAAAAAAAAGAAAGAAAGAAAGGAAGAAAGAAAGAAAAAAAATAAAGAAAGAAACAAAAAGAAAGAAAGAAAGAAAGAAAGAAAAAAGAAAGAAAGAAAAATGAAAAAAGTGAGAAAGAAAGAAAAAAGAAAGAAAAAAGAAAGAAAGAAAGAAAGGAAGAAAAAAAGAAAGAAAGAGAAAGAAAGAAAGAAGAAAGAAACAAAGAAAATGAAACAAAGAAAGAGAGACAGAAAGACAGAAAGAAAGACAGAAAAAGAAAGAAAAAAAAAGAAAGAAAGAAAGAAAGAAAAAAGAAAGAAAGAAAGAAAGACAGAAAGAAAGACAGAAAGGAAGAAAGACAGATAGAAAGGAAGACAGAAAGAAAGAAAAAAGAAAGAAAATAGAATGAAAGAAAGAAAAAAGAAAGAAAGAAAGACAGAAAGAAAGGAAAAGAAAGAAAGAAAGAAAAAAGAAAGAAAAACAGAAAGAAAGAAGAAAGAAGAAATAAAGAAAAAAGAAACAAAGAAAGACAGAAAGACAGAAAGAAAGAAAGGAAAAGAAAGAAAGAAAGAAAGGAAGAAACAAAGAAAGAAATGAAGAAAAAAGAAAGAAGAAAGAAAGAAAGAAAGAAAGAAAGGAAAAAGAATGGAAGAAGAAAGAAAGAAAGAAAGAAAAAAAAGAAAAGAAAGAAATAAATAAAGAAAGAAAGAATAGAAATAAAAATGACAAAGAAAGAAAGAAGAAAGAAAGAAAGACAGAAAGAAAGAGAGAAAGAAAGAAAGAAAGAAAGAAAGAAAAAGAGAAAGAAAGAAAGAAATTAAGAAACAAAGAAAGAAAGGAAAAGAAAGAAAGAAAGAAAGAAAAAAGAAAGAAAGACAGAGAGAAAGAAAGAAAGAAGAAAGAAAGAAAAAAAGAAAGAAAGAAAGAAGAAAGAAACAAAGAAAGAAAGCAAGAAATAAAGACAGAAAGACAGAAAGGAAGAAAGAAAGAAAGAAAGAAAGTAAAAAGAAAGACGAAATAAAGAAAGAAAGAAAGAAAGACAGAAAGAAAAAAGAAAGA
>JAVLUU010000558.1:175000-177500 GCA_032206185.1 Columba guinea | reverse complement strand
AGAAATAAAGACAGAAAGAAAGAAAGAAAAAGAAAAAGAAAGAAAAAAAAAGAAAGAAAGAAAGAGAGAGAGAAAGAAAGAAATAGAAAGAAAGAAAAAAGTAAGAAAGAAAGAAAGAAAGAAAGAAGAATAAAAGAAAGAAAGAAAGAAAGAAAAAAGAAAGAAAGAAAGACATAAAGAAAGAAAGGAGAAGAAAGAAAGAAAGAAAGAAAGAAAGAAAGAAAGAAAGAAAGAAACAAAAATAAATAAAGAAAGAAAGAAAGAAAAAGAAAGAAAGAAAGAAAGAAAGAAAGAAAGAAAGTAAGAAAAAAGAAGGAAAGAAAGAAACAAAAAGAAAGAAAGAAATAAAGAAAGAAAGAAAAAAGAAAGAAAGAAAGAAAAATGAAAAAGAGAGAGAAAGAAAGAAAAAGAAAGAAAAAAGAAAGAAAGAAAGAAAGGAAGAAAGAAAGAAAGAAAGAGAAAGAAAGAAAGAAGAAAGAAAGAAAGAAAAATTAAACAAAGAAAGAGAGACAGAAAGACAGAAAGAAAGACAGAAAAAGAAAGAAAGAAAAAAGAAAGAAAGATAGAAAGAAAGAAAGAAAGAAAGAAAGAAAGAAAGAAAGAAAAAAGAAAGAAAGACAGAAAGGAAGAAAGAAAAAAGAAAAAGAAAGAAAAGAAAGAAAGAAATACAGAAAGAAAGAAAAAAAAAAAGAAGAAAGAAAGAAAGCCAGAAAGAAAGAAAGAAAAAAGAAAGAAAAAAGAAAGAAAGAAAGAAAAAAGAAAGAAAGAAAGAAAGACAGAAAGAAAGACAGAAAGAAAGAAAGAAAGGAAGAAAAAGAAAGAAAGAAAGAAAGAAAGGAAAAGAAAGAAAGAAAGAAAGAAAAAAGAAAGAAAGAAAGAAAAAAAAAAGAAAGAAAGACCGAAAGAAAGAAAGAAAGAAATAAAGAAAGAAAGGAAAAAAAAGAAAGAAGAAAGAAAGAAAGAAAGAAACAAAGAAAGAAAGAGAGAAATAAAAAAGAAAGAAAGAAAGAAAGGAAGAAAGAAAGAAAGAAAAAGAAAGAAAGAAGAATTAAAGAAAGAATAAAGAAAGAAAAAAGAAAGAAAGGTAGAAAAGAAAGAAAGAAATAAAGAAAATAAAGAAAAAAGATAGACGGAAAGAGAGAAGAATGAAATAAAGAAAGACTGAAAGGAAGAAAGAAGTAAAAAGAAAGAAAGAAAAAAGAAAGAAAGAAAGAAAGAATAGAAAGAAAAATGACAAAGAAAGAAAGAAGAAAGAAAGAAAGACAGAAAGAAAGACAGAAAGAAAAAGAAAGAAAGAAAAAGAAAGAAAGAAAAATGAAAGAAAGAGACAGAAAGACAGAAAGAAAGAAAGACAGAAAAAGAAAGAAGGAAAAAAAAAGAAAGAAAGAAAGAAAGAAAGAAAGAAAGAAAGAAAGAAAAAAAGAAAGAAAGAAAGACAGAAAGAAAGACAGAAAGAAAAACAGAAAGAAAGAAAGACAGATAGAAAGAAAGGCAGAAAGAAAGACAGAAAAAAGAAAGAAAGAAAGACAGAAAGAAAGACAGAAAGAAAAAAGAAAAAAGAAAGAAAGAAAGACTGAAAGAAAGACAGAAAGAAAGAAAGAAAGAAAAAAAAAAGACCGAAAGATGAAAGAAAGAGAGGAAAAAAGAAAGAAAGAAGAAAGAAGAAAGAAAGAAAAAAGAAACAAAGAAAGACAGATAGACAGAAAGAAAGGAAAAGAAAGAAAGAAAGAAAGAAAGAAATAAAGAAAGAAAGAAAGAAAATAGGAATAGAAAGAAAAATGACAAAGAAAGTAAAACAGAAAGAAAGACAGAAAGAAAAAGAAAGAAAGAAAAGAAAGAAAGAAAGAAAAAAAGAAAGAAGAAAGAAAGAAAGAAAGAAAGAAAGAAAGAATAGAAAGAAAAATGACAAAGAAAGAAAGAAGAAAGAAGGAAAGAAAGAAAGAAAGAAAAAAGAAAGAAAGAAAGAAAGGAAGAAACAAAGAAAGAAATGAAGAAAAAAGAAAGAAGAAAGATAGAAAGAAAGAAAGTAAAAAGAAATAAATAAAGAAAGAAAAAAGAAAGAAATAAAGAAAGAAAAAGAAAGAAAGAAAGAAAGAAAAGAAAGAAAGAAAAAAAGAATAAAGAAAGAAAGAAGAAAGAAAGAAAGACAGAAAGAAAGAGAGAAAGAAAGAAAGAAAGAAAGAAAGAAAAAGAGAAAGAAAGAAAGAAATTAAGAAACAAAGAAAGAAAGAAAAAGAAAGAAAGAAAGAAAGAAAAAAGAAAGAAAGACAGAGAGAAAGAAAGAAAGAAGAAAGAAAGAAAAAAAGAAAGAAAGAAAGAAGAAAGAAACAAAGAAAGAAAGCAAGAAATAAAGACAGAAAGACAGAAAGGAAGAAAGAAAGAAAGAAAGAAAGTAAAAAGAAAGACGAAATAAAGAAAGAAAGAAAGAAAGACAGAAAGAAAAAAGAAAGAAAGAAGAAAGAAAGAAAAAAGAAAGAAAGAAAGACAGAAAGACAGAAAG
>JAVLUU010000558.1:160000-162500 GCA_032206185.1 Columba guinea | reverse complement strand
AAGAAAGAAACAAAAAGAAAGAAAGAAATAAAGAAAGAAAGAAAAAAGAAAGAAAGAAAGAAAAATGAAAAAGAGAGAGAAAGAAAGAAAAAGAAAGAAAAAAGAAAGAAAGAAAGAAAGGAAGAAAGAAAGAAAGAAAGAGAAAGAAAGAAAGAAGAAAGAAAGAAAGAAAAATTAAACAAAGAAAGAGAGACAGAAAGACAGAAAGAAAGACAGAAAAAGAAAGAAAGAAAAAAGAAAGAAAGATAGAAAGAAAGAAAGAAAGAAAGAAAGAAAGAAAGAAAAAAGAAAGAAAGACAGAAAGGAAGAAAGAAAAAAGAAAAAGAAAGAAAAGAAAGAAAGAAATACAGAAAGAAAGAAAAAAAAAAAAGAAGAAAGAAAGAAAGCCAGAAAGAAAGAAAGAAAAAAGAAAGAAAAAAGAAAGAAAGAAAGAAAAAAGAAAGAAAGAAAGAAAGACAGAAAGAAAGACAGAAAGAAAGAAAGAAAGGAAGAAAAAGAAAGAAAGAAAGAAAGAAAGGAAAAGAAAGAAAGAAAGAAAGAAAAAAGAAAGAAAGAAAGAAAAAAAAAAGAAAGAAAGACCGAAAGAAAGAAAGAAAGAAATAAAGAAAGAAAGGAAAAAAAAGAAAGAAGAAAGAAAGAAAGAAAGAAACAAAGAAAGAAAGAGAGAAATAAAAAAGAAAGAAAGAAAGAAAGGAAGAAAGAAAGAAAGAAAAAGAAAGAAAGAAGAATTAAAGAAAGAATAAAGAAAGAAAAAAGAAAGAAAGGTAGAAAAGAAAGAAAGAAATAAAGAAAATAAAGAAAAAAGATAGACGGAAAGAGAGAAGAATGAAATAAAGAAAGACTGAAAGGAAGAAAGAAGTAAAAAGAAAGAAAGAAAAAAGAAAGAAAGAAAGAAAGAATAGAAAGAAAAATGACAAAGAAAGAAAGAAGAAAGAAAGAAAGACAGAAAGAAAGACAGAAAGAAAAAGAAAGAAAGAAAAAGAAAGAAAGAAAAATGAAAGAAAGAGACAGAAAGACAGAAAGAAAGAAAGACAGAAAAAGAAAGAAGGAAAAAAAAAGAAAGAAAGAAAGAAAGAAAGAAAGAAAGAAAGAAAGAAAAAAAGAAAGAAAGAAAGACAGAAAGAAAGACAGAAAGAAAAACAGAAAGAAAGAAAGACAGATAGAAAGAAAGGCAGAAAGAAAGACAGAAAAAAGAAAGAAAGAAAGACAGAAAGAAAGACAGAAAGAAAAAAGAAAAAAGAAAGAAAGAAAGACTGAAAGAAAGACAGAAAGAAAGAAAGAAAGAAAAAAAAAAGACCGAAAGATGAAAGAAAGAGAGGAAAAAAGAAAGAAAGAAGAAAGAAGAAAGAAAGAAAAAAGAAACAAAGAAAGACAGATAGACAGAAAGAAAGGAAAAGAAAGAAAGAAAGAAAGAAAGAAATAAAGAAAGAAAGAAAGAAAATAGGAATAGAAAGAAAAATGACAAAGAAAGTAAAACAGAAAGAAAGACAGAAAGAAAAAGAAAGAAAGAAAAGAAAGAAAGAAAGAAAAAAAGAAAGAAGAAAGAAAGAAAGAAAGAAAGAAAGAAAGAATAGAAAGAAAAATGACAAAGAAAGAAAGAAGAAAGAAGGAAAGAAAGAAAGAAAGAAAAAAGAAAGAAAGAAAGAAAGGAAGAAACAAAGAAAGAAATGAAGAAAAAAGAAAGAAGAAAGATAGAAAGAAAGAAAGTAAAAAGAAATAAATAAAGAAAGAAAAAAGAAAGAAATAAAGAAAGAAAAAGAAAGAAAGAAAGAAAGAAAAGAAAGAAAGAAAAAAAGAATAAAGAAAGAAAGAAGAAAGAAAGAAAGACAGAAAGAAAGAGAGAAAGAAAGAAAGAAAGAAAGAAAGAAAAAGAGAAAGAAAGAAAGAAATTAAGAAACAAAGAAAGAAAGAAAAAGAAAGAAAGAAAGAAAGAAAAAAGAAAGAAAGACAGAGAGAAAGAAAGAAAGAAGAAAGAAAGAAAAAAAGAAAGAAAGAAAGAAGAAAGAAACAAAGAAAGAAAGCAAGAAATAAAGACAGAAAGACAGAAAGGAAGAAAGAAAGAAAGAAAGAAAGTAAAAAGAAAGACGAAATAAAGAAAGAAAGAAAGAAAGACAGAAAGAAAAAAGAAAGAAAGAAGAAAGAAAGAAAAAAGAAAGAAAGAAAGACAGAAAGACAGAAAGAAAGAAAGGAAAAGAAAGAAAGAAAGAAATGAAAAGAAAGAAAGAAAGAAAGAAAGAAAGAAATGTAGAAAGAAAGAAAGAAAGAAAGAAAAAAGAAAGAAAGGAAGAAAGAAAGAAAGAAATAAAGAAAAAAGAAAGACGAAAGAAAGAAAGAAAGAAAGAAAAAAGAAAGATAGAAGAAAGAAAGAAGGAAAGAAAAAATGAAAAAAGAAAGAAAGAAGAAAGAAAGGAAGAAAGAAAGAAAGAAAGAAAAAAGAAAGAAAGAAAGGAAGAAAGAAAGAAAGAAAAAAGAAAGAAGAAAGACAGAAAAAAGACAGAAT
>JAVLUU010000558.1:87500-115000 GCA_032206185.1 Columba guinea | reverse complement strand
AAAGAAAGAAAGAAAGAAAAAAGAAAGAAATAAAGAAAGAAAAAGAAAGAAAGAAAGAAAGAAAGAAACAAAAGAAAGAAAGAAAGAAAAAAGAAAAAACAAAGAAAGAAGAAAGAAAGAAAGAAGAAAGAAAGAAAGAAAAAGAAAGAAAGAAAGAAAGAAGAAAGAATGAAAGAAAGAAAGAAAGAAAGAAAGAAAATGAAAGAAAGAAAGTAAGACAGAAAGAAAGAAAGAAAAAAGAAAAAGAAAGAAAAGAAAGAATGAAAGACAGAAAGAAAGAAAAAAAAGAAAGAGGAAAGAAAGAAAGAAAAAAAAGAAAGAGGAAAGAAAGAAAGAAAAAAAGAGAGAGAGAAAGAAAGAGAGAGAAAGAAAGAAAGAAAGAAAGAAGAAAGAAAGACAGAAAGACAGAAAATAGAAAGAAAGAAAGAAAAAAGAAAGAAAGAAAGAAAGACAGAAAGAAAAAAGTAAGAAAGAAGAAAGAAAGAAAGAAAGAAACAAAAATAAAGAAAGAAAGAAAGAAAGAAGAAAGAAAGAAAGAAAGAAAGAAAGAAAGAAAGAAAGAAAAAGAAAGAAAAAATAAATAAAGAAAGGAAGAAAGAAAGAAAGAAAAAAGAAAGAAAGAAACAAAGAAAGAAAGAAAGAAAAAAGAAAGAAAGAAAGAAAGAAAGAAAGAAAAAGAAAGAAAGAAGAAATAAAGAAAGAATATAGAAAGAAAAAAGAAAGAAATGTAGAAAAGAAAGAAAGAAATTAAAAAATAAAGAAAAAAGATAGACGGAAAGAAAGAAGAATGAAAGAAAGAAATACAGAAAGGAAGAAAGAAGTAAAAAGAAAGAAAGAAACAAGAAAGAATGAAAAAAGAAAGAAAGAAAGAAAGAAAGAAAGGAAAAGAAAGAAAGAAAGAAAAAAGAAAGAAAGTCCGAAAGAAAGAAAGATAGAAAGAAAGAAAAAAAGAAAGAAAGAAGTAAGAAGAAATAAAGAAAAAAGAAACAAAGACAGAAAGACAGAAAGAAAGAAAGGAACAGAAAGAAAGAAAGAAACCAAGAAACGAAGAAAGAAATAAAGAAAAAAGAAAGAAGAAAGAAAGAAAGAAAGAAAGAAAGAAAAAAGAATGGAAGAAGAAACAAAGAAAGAAAGAAAGAAAGAAAAAAAGAAAGAAGAAGGAAATAAAGAAAGAAAGTATAGAAAGAAAAATGACAAAGAAAGAAAGAAGAAAGAAAGAAAGACAGAAAGACAGAAAGAAAAAGAAAGAAATAAAAAGAAAGAAAGAAAAATGAAAGAAAGAAAGAGAGACAGAAAGAAAGAAAGAAAGACAGAAAAAGAAAGAAAGAAAAAAAAAAGAAAGAAAGAAAGAAAGAAAGAAAGAAAGAAAGAAAGAAAGAAAAAGAAAGAAAAAGAAATAAAGTAAGTAAGAAGAAATAAAGGAAGGAAGAAAGAAGAAAGAAAGAAAGAAAGAAAGAAAGAAAAAAGTAAGAAAGAAACAAGAAAGAAAGAAAGAAAGAAGAAAGCAAGCAAGCAAGCAAGCAAGAAATAAAGACAGAAAGAAAGACAGAAAGGAAAAAAGAAATAAAGAAAGAAAAAAGAAAGAAATAAAGAAAGAAAAAAGAAAAAAAGAAAAAAAGAAAAAGAAAGAAAGAAAGACAGAAAGAAAAGAAAGAAAGGAAAAAGAAAAAAGAAAGAAAGAAGAAAGAAAGAAAGAAAGAAAGAAGAAAGAAAGAAAGAAAGAAAAATAAAGAAAGAAAGAAGAAAGAAAAATGAAAGAAAGAAAGAAAGACAGAAAGAAAGAAAGAAAGAAAGAAAGAAAGAAAGAAAGAAAGAAAAAGAAAGAAAAAAGAAATAAAGAAAGAAAGGAAAAAAAGAAAGAAGAAAGAAAGAAAGAAAGAAAGAAAGAAAGAAAGAAAGAAAGTAAGAAGAAAGAAAAAAGAAATAAAGAAAGAAAGGAAGAAAGAAAGAAAGAAAAAAGAAAGAAAGAAACAAAGAAAGAAAGAAAGAAAAAAGAAAGAAAGAAAGAAAGAAAGAAAGAAAGGAAGAAAAAGAAAGAAAGAAGAAATAAAGAAAGAATAAAGAAAGAAAAATAAAGAAATGTAGAAAAGAAAGAAAGAAATTAAAAAATAAAGAATAAAGATAGACGGAAAGAAAGAAGAATGAAAGAAAGAAAGACAGAAAGGAAGAAAGACGTAAAAAGAAAGAAAGAAACAAGAAAGAAAGAAAAAAGAAAGAAAGAAAGAAAGAAAGAAAGAAAGAAAGAAAGAAAGAAAGGAAATGAAAGAAAGAAGGAAAAAAGAAAGAAAGACCGAAAGAAAGAAAGAAAAAAAGAAAGAAAGAAAGACACAAGGAAAGAAAGAAGAAAGAAAAAAAGAAAGAAAGGAAGAAAGAAAGAAAAAAGAAAGAAAGAAAGAAAGAAAAAAGAAAGAAGAAAGAAATAAATAAAGAAAGAAAGAATAGAAAGAAAAATTACAAAGAAAGAAAAAAGAAAGAAAGAAAAACAGAAAGAAAGTCAGAAAGTAAAAGAAAGAAAGAAAAAGAAAGAAAAATGAAGGAATGAAAGAGAGACAGAAAGAAAGAAAGAAAGAAAGACGGAAAAAGAAAGAAAGAAAAAAGAAAGAACGAAAAAAGAAGGAAAGAAAGAATGAAAGAAAGAAAGAAAAAAGAAAGAAAGAAATAAAGACAGAAAGAAAGACAGAAAGAAAGACAGATAGAAAGAAAGACAAAGAAAGAGAGAAAGAAAGACAGAAAGAAAGAAAGAAGAAAGAAAAAGAAAGAAAAGAAAGAAAGGAAGGAAGAAAAAAGAAAGACCGAAAGAAAGAAAGGAAAAAAGAAAGAAAGAAGAAAGAAGAAAGAAAGAAAAAAGAAACAAAGAAAGATAGAAGGACAGAAAGAAAGAAAGGAAAAGAAAGAAAGAAAGCAAGCAAGAAAGAAAGAAAGAAAGAAAGAAGAAATAAAGAAAGAAAGAAAGAAAATAAGAATAGAAAGAAAAATGACAAAGAAAGTAAGACAGAAAGAAAGACAGAAAGAAAAAGAAAGAAAGAAAAAGAAATAAAGAAAGAAAAAAATAAAGAAGAAAGAAATAAAGAAACAAAGAAAGAAAGAATAGAAAGAGAAATGACAAAAAAAGAAAGAAGAAAGAAAGACAGAAAGAAAGACAGAAAGAAAAAGTAAGAAAGAAAGAGAAAAAAAGAAAGAAAGAATGAAAGAAAGAAAGGAAGGAAGAAAGAAGAAAAAAGAAAGGAAAAAAAGAAAGAAAGAAAGAAGAAAGAAGGAAAGAAAGAAAAAAGAAAGAAAGAAAGAAAGAAAGGAAGAAACAAAGAAAGATATAAAGAAAAAAGAAAGAAGAAAGAAAGAAAGAAAGAAAGAAAAAGAAAGAAAGAAAGAAAGAAAAGAAAGAAAGAAAGAAAAAAAGAAAAAAGAAACAAAGAAGAAAGAAGAAAGAAAGACAGAAAGAAAGAGAGAAAGAAAGAAAGAAAGAAAAAGAGAAAGAAAGAAATTAAGAAACAAAGAAAGAAAGGAAAAGAAAGAAAGAAAGAAAGAAAAAAGAAAGAAAGAAAGAAAAAAGAAAGAAAGAAGAAAGAAAGAAAGAAAAAAGAAAGAAAGAAAGCAAGCAAGAAATAAAGACAGAAAGACAGAAAGGAAGAAAGAAAGAAAGAAAGAAAGTAAAAAGAAAGACGAAATAAAGAAAGAAAGAAAGAAAGACAGAAAGAAAAAAGAAAGAAAGAAGAAAGGAAGAAAAAAGAAAGAAAGAAAGACAGAAAGACAGAAAGAAAGAAAGGAAAAGAAAAAAAGAAAGAAAGAAAGAAAGAAAAAGAAAGAAATGTAGAAAGAAAGAAAAAAAGAAAAAAGAAAGAAAGGAAGAAAGAAAGAAAGAAAGAAAGAGAAAAGAAAGACGAAAGAAAGAAAGAAAGAAAGAAAGAAAGAAAGAAAGAAAGAAAAAAGAAAGATATAAGAAAGAAAGAAGGAAAGAAAAAATGAAAAAAGAAAGAAAGAAGAAAGAAAGGAAGAAAGAAAGAAAGAAAGAAAGAAATACAGAAAGAAAGAAAGAAAAAGAAAGAAAGAAACAAGAAAGAAAGAAAGATAAAAGAAAGAAAGAAAGAAAGAAACAAAAATAAAGAAAGAAAGAAAGTAAGAAGAAAGAGAGAAAGAAAAAGTAAAGAAAGAAAGACAGAAAAAAGAAAGAAAGAAAGACAGAAAGAAAGACAGATAGAAAGAAAGACAGAAAGAAAGAAAGAAAGAAAGAAAAAAGAAAGACCGAAAGATGAAAGAAAGAAAGGAAAAAAGAAAGAAAGAAGAAAGAAGAAAGAAGAAAGAGAGAAAAAAGAAACAAAGAAAGACAGATAGACAGAAAGAAAGAAAGAAAGAAAGAAAGAAAGAAAGAAAGAAAGACAGAAAGAAAGAAAGAAAGAAGAAATAAAGAAAGAAAGAAAGAAAATAAGAATAGAAATAAAAATGACAAAGAAAGTAAGACAGAAAGACAGAAAGAAAGAGAAAGAAAGAAAAAGAAAGAAAGAAAGAAAAAAAGAAAGAAGAAAGAAAGAAAGAAAGAAAGAAAGAATAGAAAGAAAAATGACAAAGAAAGAAAGAAGAAAGAAAAAAAGACAGAAAGAAAAAGTAAGAAAGAAAAAGAAAAAAGAAAGAAAGAATGAAAGAAAGAAAGGAAGGAAGAAAGAAGAAAAAAGAAAGAAAAAAAGAAAGAAAGAAAGAAGGAAGAAGGAAAGAAAGAAAGAAAAAAGAAAGAAAGAAATAAAGAAAGAAAGAAAGAAAGAAAGAAAGAAAGAAAGAAATGTAGAAAGAAAGAAAGAAAGAAAAAACAAAGAAAGGAAGAAAGAAATAAAGAAAAAAGAAAGACGAAAGAAAGAAAGAAAGAAAGAAAAAAGAAAGATAGAAGGAAAGAAAAAATGAAAAAAGAAAGAAAGAAGAAAGAAAGGAAGAAAGAAAGAAAGAAAGAAAAAAGAAAGAAAGAAAGGAAGAAAGAAAGAAAGAAAGAAAAAAGAAAGAAGAAAGACAGAAAAAAGAAAGAATGAAAGAAAGAAAGAAAGAAAAAGAGAGAAAGAAAGAAAAAAGAAAGAAAGAAAGAAAAAAGGAATAAAGAAAATATAGAAAAAAGAAAGACAGAAAGAAAGAAAGAAATACAGAAAGAAAGAAAGAAAAAGAAAGAAAGAAACAAGAAAGAAAGAAAGATAAAAGAAAGAAAGAAAGAAAGAAACAAAAATAAAGAAAGAAAGAAAGAAAGTAAGAAGAAATAAAGGAAGAAAGAAAGAAGAAAGAAAGAAATAAAGAAAGAAAAATAAATAAAGAAAGAAAAAAGTAAGAAAGAAAGAAGAAAGAAAGAAAGAAAGAAGAAAGAAAGAAAGAAAGAAAGAAAGAAGAAAGAAAGAAAGAAACCAAGAAATAAAGACAGAAAGAAAGACAGAATGGAAGAAAGAAAGAAAGAAAAAAGAAAGAAATAAAGAAAGAAAAAGAAAGAAAGAAGGAAAGAAAGAAAAGAAAGAAAGAAAAAAGAAAAAAGAAAGAAAGAAGAAAGGAAGAAAGAAAGAAAGAAGAAAGAAAGAAAGAAAGAAAAAGAAAGAAAGAAAGAAAGAAGAAAGAAAGTTAGAAAGAAAGAAAAATGAAAGAAAGAAAGACAGAAAGAAAGAAAGAAAAAAGAAAAAGAAAGAAAAGAAAGAAAGACAGAAAGAAAGAAAAAAAAAGAAAGAAGAAAGAAAGAAAGACAGAGAGAAAGAAAGAAAAAGAAAGAAAGAAAGAAAGAAAGGAGAAAGAAAGACAGAAAGAAAGAAAAAGAAAGAAAGAAAGAAAAAAGGAAGAAAGAAAAAAAGAAAGAAAGAAAAAAAGAAAGAAAGAATGAAAGACAGACAGAAAAAAAGTAAGAAAGAAGAAAGAAAGAAAGAAACAAATATAAAGAAAGAAAGAAAGAAAGTAAGAAGAAAGAAAGAAAGAAAGAAGAAAGAAAGTAAGAAAAAGTAAGAAAGAAAAATGAAAGAAAGAAAGGAAAAAAAGAAAGAAGAAAGAAAGAAAGCAATAAATAAAAAAGAAATAAAGAAAGGAAGAAAGAAAGAAAGAAATAAGAAAGAAAGAAACAAAGAAAGAAAGAAAGAAAAAAGAAAGAAAGAAAGAAAGAAAGAAAAAGAAAGAAAAGAAATAAAGAAAGAATAAAGAAAGAAAAAAGAAAGAAAGGTAGAAAAGAAAGAAAGAAAGAAAATTAAGAAAAAAGATAGACGGAAACAAAGAAGAAAGAAAGAAAGAAAGACAGAAAGGAAGAAAGAAGTAAAAAGAAAGAAAGAAACAAGAAAGAAAGAAAAAAGAAAGAAAGAGAGAAAGAAAGAAGAAAGAAAGAAAGAAAGAAAAAAAAAAGAAAGAAAGAAAGAAAGAAGAATCAAAGAAAGAAAGAATGAAAGAAAGAAAGAAAGGAAGAAAGAAAGAAAGAAAAAAAGATAGAAAGAAAGATAGACAGAAATAAAGACAGACAGAAAGAAAGAAAAAGAAAAAGAAGGAAAAAAAGAAAGAAAGAGAGAAAGACAGAAAGAAAGAAAGAAAAAGAAAGAAAGAAAAAAGAAAGAAAGAAAGAATGAAAGAAAAAAAGAAAGAAAGAAGAAAGAAGAAAGAAAGAAAAAAGAAACAAAGAAAGACAGATAGACAGAAAGAAAGAAAGGAAAAGAAAGAAAGAAAGAAAGAAAGAAAGAAAGAAAGAAGAAATAAAGAAAGAAAGAAAATAAGAATAGAAAGAAAAATGACAAAGAAAGTAAGACAGAAAGACAGCAAGAAAAAGAAAGAAAGAAAAAGAAAGAAAGAAAGAAAAAAAGAAAGAAGAAAGAAAGAAAGAATAGAAAGAAAAATGACAAAGAAAGAAAGAAGAAAGAAAGAAAGACAGAAAGAAAAAGTAAGAAAGAAAAAGAAAAAAAGAAAGAATGAATGAAAGAAAGAAAGGAAGGAAGAAAGAAGAAAAAAGAAAGAAAAATAAAGAAAGAAAGAAGGAAGAAGGAAAGAAAGAAAGAAAAAAGAAAGAAAGAAAGAAAGAAAGAAAGAAAGGAAGAAACAAAGAAAGAAAAAAAGAAAAAAGAAAGAAGAAAGAAAGAAAGAAAGAAAGAAAGTAAAAAGAAAGAAATAAAGAAAATAGAAAGAAAGAAGGAATAAAGAATAAAGAAAGAAAAAAGAAAGAAAGGAAGAAAAGAAAGAAATAAAGAAAATAAAGTAAAAAGAAAGACAGAAAGAAAGAAGAAAGAAAGACAGAAATAAAGAAAGAAAAATAAAGAAAGAAACAAGAAAGAAAGAAATATAAAAGAAAGAAAGAAAGAAACAAAAATAAAGAAAGAAAGAAAGTAAGAAGAAATAAAGCAAGAAAGAAAGAAGAAAGAAAGAAAAAAAGAAAGAAAAAGAAAGAAAGAAAGAAAGAAAGAAAAAAGAAAGAAAGACAGATAGAAATAAAGACAGAAAGAAAGACAGAAAGAAAGACAGTTATAAAGAAAGAAAAAAGAAAAAGAAAGAAAAGAAAGAAAGAAAGAAAGAAAGACAGAAAAAAGACAGAATGAAAGAAAGAAAAAGAAAGAAAGAAAGAAAGAAACAAAAGAAAGAAAGAAAGAAAAAAGAAAAAACAAAGAAGAAAGAGAGAAAGAAAAAGAAAGAAAGAAAGAAAGAAGAAAGAATGAAAGAAAAAAGAAAATGAAAGAAAGAAAGAAAGACAGAAAGAAAGAAAGAAAAAAGAAAAAGAAAGAAAAGAAAGAATGAAAGACAGAAAGAAAGAAAAAAAAGAAAGAAGAAAGAAAGAAAAAAAGGACAGAGAGAAAGAAAGAGAGAAAAAGAAAGAAAGAAAGAAAGGAGCAAGAAAGAGAGAAAGAAAGAAAATAGAAAGAAAGAAAGAAAGAAAATAGATAGAAAGAAAGAAAGAAAAAAGGAAGAATGAAGAAAGAAAGAAAGAAAGAAAGAAGAAAGAAAGAAAAAAGAAAGAAAGACAGAAAGAAAAAAGTAAGAAAGAAGAAATAAAGAAAGAAAGAAACAAAAATAAAGAAAGAAAGAACGAAAGAAAAAAAAGAAAGAAAGAAAGAAAGAAGAAGAAAGAAAGAAAGAAAAAGAAAGAAAGAAAGAAAAAAGAAAGAAAGAAAAAAGAAAGAAAGAAAAAAGAAAGAAAGAAAAAAGGAAAGATAGAAAGACAGAAAGAAAAAAAGAAAGAAAGAAGAAAGAAAGAAAGAAAGAAAGAAAGAACGAGAAAAGAAAGAAAAAAAGACAGAAAGAAAGACAGAAAGAAAGACAGAAAGAAAGAAAGACAGATAGAAAGTAACACAGAAAGAAAGACAGAAAGAAAGAAAGAAGAAAAAGAAAAGAAAGAAAGAAAGAAAGACAGAAAGAAAGAAAAAAAAAGAAGAAAGACAGAAAGAAAGAAAAAAGGAAGAAAATAGAAAGTAAGAAAGAATAAAGAAAGAAAGAAAGAAAGAAAGGAAGGAAGAAAGAAAGGAAAAGAAAGAAAGAAAGAAAGAAAGGAAAAAGAAAGAAAGACCGAAAGAAAGAAAGAAAGAATGAAAAAAATAAAGAAGAAAGAAGAAAGAAAGAAAAAAGAAAGAAATACAGAAAGAAAGAAAGAAAGAAAAAGAAAGAAAGAAAGAAAGAAAGATAGAAAGAAAGAAAAAGAACGAAAGATAGAAAGAAAAAAGAAAGACAGAAAGACAGAAAGAAAGAAAGGAAAATAAAGAAAGAAAGAAAAAAGAAAGAAAGACACAAAGAAAGAAAGAAAGAAAAAGAAAGAAAGAAAGAAAGAAAGAAAGAAAGAAAGAAAAAGAACGAAAGATAGAAAGAAAAAAGAAAGAAAGACAGAAAGACAGAAAGAAAGGAAAATAAATAAAGAAAGAAAGAAAGAAAGAAAGAAAGAAAGAAAGAAAGAAAGGAAGAAACAAAGAAAGAAATAAAGAAAAAAGAATGAAGAAAGAAAGAAAGAAAGAAAGAAAGAAAGAAAATGAAAGAAGGAAGAAAGAAAGAAAGAAAAAAGAAAGAAAGACAGAAAGAAAGACAGAAAGACAGAAAGAAAGAAAGGAAAAGAAAGAAAGAAAGAAAGAAAGAAAGAAAGAAAGAAAGAAAGAAGTATAGAAAGAAAGAAAGAAAAAAGAAGGAAAGAAAGAAAGAAAGAAAGGAAGAAAGAAAAAAAGAAAGACGATAGAAAGAAAGAAAGAAAGAAAGAAAGAAAGAAAGAAAGAAAGAAAAAAGAAAGATAGAAGAAAGAAAAAAGAAAGAAGAAATAAATAAATAAAGAAAGAAAGAATAGAAAGAAAAATTACAAAGAAAGAAAGAAGAAAGAAAGAAAGACAGAAAGAAAGTCAGAAAGTAAAAGAAAGAAAGAAAAAGAAAGAAAGAAAAATGAAGGAATGAAAGAGAGACAGAAAGAAAGAAAGAAAGAAAGACAGAAAAAGAAAGAAAGAAAAAAGAAAGAAAGAAAAAAGAAAGAAAGAAAGAAAGAAAGAAAGAAAGAAAAAAGAAAGAAAGAAAGAAAGAAAAAAGAAAGAAATAAAGAAAGAAAAAGAAAGAAAGAAGGAAAGAAAGAAAAGAAAGAAAGAAAAAAGAAAAAAGAAAGAAAGAAGAAAGAAGAAAGAAAGAAAAAAGAAACAAAGAAAGATAGAAGGACAGAAAGAAAGAAAGGAAAAGAAAGACAGAAGGAAAGAAAGAAGAAAGAAAGAAAGAAAGAAAGACAGAAAGAAAGACAGAAAGAAAAAGTAAGAAAGAAAAAGAAAAAAAGAAAGAAATAATGAAAGAAAGAAAGGAAGGAAGAAAGAAGAAAAAAGAAAGAAAAAGAAGAAAGAAAGAAAGAAGAAAGAAGGAAAGAAAGAAAAAAGAATGAAAGAAAGAAAGAAAGGAAGAAATAAAGAAAGATATAAAGAAAAAAGAAAGAAGAAAGAAAGAAAGAAAGAAAGAAAGTAAAAAGAAAGAAATAAAGAAAGAAAAAAGAAAGAAATAAAGAAAGAAAAAGAAAGAAAGAAAGAAAGAAAGAAAAGAAAGAAAGAAAGAAAAAAAGAAAAAAGAAAGAAAGAAGAAAGAAAGAAAGAAAGACAGAAAGAAAGAGAGAAAGAAAGAAAGAAAGAAAAAGAGAAAGAAAGAAATTAAGAAACAAAGAAAGAAAGGAAAAGAAAGAAAGAAAGAAGAAAGAAAAAAGAAAGAAAGAAAGAAAAAAGAAAGAAAGAAGAAAGAAAGAAAGAAAAAAGAAAGAAAGAAAGAAAGGAGAAAGAAACAAGGAAAGAAAGCAAGAAATAAAGACAGAAAGACAGAAAGGAAGAAAGAAAGAAAGAAAGAAAGAAAAAAGAAAGACGAAAGAAAGAAAGAAAGAAAGAAAGACAGAAAGAAAGATAGAAGAAAGAAAGAAGGAAAGAAAAAATGAAAAAAGAAAGAAAGAAGAAAGAAAGGAAGAAAGAAAGAAAGAAAGAAGAAAGAAAGAAAGGAAGAAAGAAAGAAAGAAAGAAAAAAGAAAGAAGAAAGACAGAAAAAAGACAGAATGAAAGAAAGAAAGAAAGAAAAAGAGAGAAAGAAAGAAAAAAGAAAGAAAGAAAGAAAAAAGAAACAAATAAGAAATAAAGAAAGAATAAAGAAAGAAAAAAGAAAGAAAGGAAGAAAAAAAAGGAATAAAGAAAATATAGAAAAAAGAAAGACAGAAAGAAAGAAGGTAGAAAGAAATACAGAAAGAAAGAAAGAAAAAGAAAGAAAGAAACAAGAAAGAAAGAAAGATAAAAGAAAGAAAGAAAGAAAGAAACAAAAATAAAGAAAGAAAGAAAGTTAGAAGAAAGAGAGAAAGAAAAAAGAAAGAAAGAAAGACAGAAAAAAGAAAGAAAGAAAGACAGAAAGAAAGATAGAAAGAAAGACAGAAAGAAAGAAAGAAAGAAAGACAAAAGAAAGAAAGACCGAAAGATGAAAGAAAGAAAGGAAGAAAGAAAGAAGAAAGAAGAAAGAGAGAAAAAAGAAACAAATAAGAAATAAAGAAAGAATAAAGAAAGAAAAAAGAAAGAAAGGAAGAAAAAAAAGGAATAAAGAAAATATAGAAAAAAGAAAGACAGAAAGAAAGAAGATAGAAAGAAATACAGAAAGAAAGAAAGAAAAAGAAAGAAACAAGAAAGAAAGAAAGATAAAAGAAAGAAAGAAAGAAAGAAACAAAAATAAAGAAAGAAAGAAAGTTAGAAGAAAGAGAGAAAGAAAAAAGAAAGAAAGAAAGAGAGAAAAAAGAAAGAAAGAAAGAAAGACAGAAAGAAAGATAGAAAGAAAGACAGAAAGAAAGAAAGAAAGAAAGACAAAAGAAAGAAAGACCGAAAGATGAAAGAAAGAAAGGAAAAAAGAAAGAAAGAAGAAAGAAGAAAGAAGAAAGAGAGAAAAAAGAAACAAAGAAAGACAGATAGACAGAAAGAAAGAAAGGAAAAGAAAGAAAGAAAGTAAGAAAGAAAGAAAGAAAGAAAGAAAGAAAGAAAGAAAGAAGAAATAAAGAAAGAAAGAAAGAAAATAAGAATAGAAATAAAAATGACAAAGAAAGTAAGACAGAAAGACAGAAAGAAAAAGAAAGAAAGAAAAAGAAAGAAAGAAAGAAAAAAAGAAAGAAGAAAGAAAGAAAGAAAGAATAGAAAGAAAAATGACAAAGAAAGAAAGAAGAAAGAAAGAAAGACAGAAAGAAAAAGTAAGAAAGAAAAAGAAAAAAAGAAAGAAAGAATGAAAGAAAGAAAGGAAGGAAGAAAGAAGAAAAAAGAAAGAAAAAAGAAAGAAAGAAAGAAGGAAGAAGGAAAGAAAGAAAGAAAAAAGAAAGAAAGAAAGAAAGAAAGAAAGAAAGAAAGAAAGAAAGAAAGAAAGAAAGAAAGAAAGAAAGAAATGTAGAAAGAAAGAAAGAAAGAAAAAACAAAGAAAGGAAGAAAGAAATAAAGAAAAAAGAAAGACGAAAGAAAGAAAGAAAAAAGAAAGATAGAAGGAAAGAAAAAATGAAAAAAGAAAGAAAGAAGAAAGAAAGGAAGAAAGAAAGAAAGAAAGAAAAAAGAAAGAAAGAAAGGAAGAAAGAAAGAAAGAAAGAAAAAAGAAAGAAGAAAGACAGAAAAAAGACAGAATGAAAGAAAGTAAGAAAGAAAAAGAGAGAAAGAAAGAAAAAAGAAAGAAAGAAAGAAAAAAGGAATAAAGAAAATATAGAAAAAAGAAAGACAGAAAGAAAGAAGAAAGAAAGAAATACAGAAAGAAAGAAAGAAAAAGAAAGAAAGAAACAAGAAAGAAAGATAAAAGAAAGAAAGAAAGAAAGAAACAAAAATAAATAAAGAAAGAAAGAAAGTAAGAAGAAAGAGAGAAAGAAAAAAGAAAGAAAGAAAGACAGAAAGAAAGAAAAAGAAAGAAAGAAACAAGAAAGAAAGATAAAAGAAAGAAAGAAAGAAACAAAAATAAAGAAAGAAAGAAAGAAAGTAAGAAGAAATAAAGGAAGAAAGAAAGAAGAAAGAAAGAAATAAAGAAAGAAAAATAAATAAAGAAAGAAAAAAGTAAGAAAGAAAGAAGAAAGAAAGAAAGAAAGAAGAAAGAAAGAAAGAAGAAAGAAAGAAAGCAAGAAATAAAGACAGAAAGAAAGACAGAATGGAAGAAAGAAAGAAAGAAAGAAAAAAGAAAGAAATAAAGAAAGAAAAAAGAAAGAAATAAAGAAAGAAAAAGAAAGAAAGAAGGAAAGAAAGAAAAGAAAGAAAGAAAAAAGAAAAAAGAAAGAAAGAAAGAAAGAAGAAAGAAAGTTAGAAAGAAAGAAAAATGAAAGAAAGACAGAAAGAAAGAAAGAAAAAAGAAAAAGAAAGAAAACAAAGAAAGAAAGACAGAAAGAAAGAAAAAAAGAAAGAAGAAAGAAAGAAAGACAGAGAGAAAGAAAGAAAAAGAAAGAAAGAAAGAAAGGAGAAAGAAAGACAGAAAGAAAGAAAAAGAAAGAAAGAAAGAAAAAAGGAAGAAAGAAAGAAAGCAATAAAGAAAAAAAGAAAGAAAGAAAAAGAAAGAATGAAAGACAGACAGAAAAAAAGTAAGAAAGAAGAAAGAAAGAAAGAAACAAAAATAAAGAAAGAAAGAAAGAAAGAAAGTAAGAAGAAAGAAAGAAAGAAAGAAGAAAGAAAGTAAGAAAAAGAAAGAAAGAAAAATGAAAGAAAGAAAGAAAAAAAGAAAGAAAAAAAAGAAAGAAAGAAAAAAAAAAGAAAGAAAGAAAGAAAGACAGAAAGAAATAAAGAAACAAAGAAAAAGGAAGAAAGAAAGAAAGAAAGAAAGAAAAGAAAAAAAGAAAGAAGAAAGAAAGAAAGCAATAAAGAAAAAAGAAATAAAGAAAGAAAGGAAGAAAGAAAGAAAGAAATAAGAAAGAAAGAAAGAAAAAAGAAAGAAAGAAAGAAAAAAGAAAGAAAGAAGAAAGAAAGAAAGAAAAAAGAAAGAAAGAAAGAAAGGAGAAAGAAACAAGGAAAGAAAGCAAGAAATAAAGACAGAAAGACAGAAAGGAAGAAAGAAAGAAAGAAAGAAAGAAAAAAGAAAGACGAAAGAAAGAAAGAAAGAAAGACAGAAAGAAAGATAGAAGAAAGAAAGAAGGAAAGAAAAAATGAAAAAAGAAAGAAAGAAGAAAGAAAGGAAGAAAGAAAGAAAGAAAGAAGAAAGAAAGAAAGGAAGAAAGAAAGAAAGAAAGAAAAAAGAAAGAAGAAAGACAGAAAAAAGACAGAATGAAAGAAAGAAAGAAAGAAAAAGAGAGAAAGAAAGAAAAAAGAAAGAAAGAAAGAAAAAAGAAACAAATAAGAAATAAAGAAAGAATAAAGAAAGAAAAAAGAAAGAAAGGAAGAAAAAAAAGGAATAAAGAAAATATAGAAAAAAGAAAGACAGAAAGAAAGAAGGTAGAAAGAAAGAAAGAAAGAAAAAGAAAGAAAGAAACAAGAAAGAAAGAAAGATAAAAGAAAGAAAGAAAGAAAGAAACAAAAATAAATAAAGAAAGAAAGTTAGAAGAAAGAGAGAAAGAAAAAAGAAAGAAAGAAAGACAGAAAAAAGAAAGAAAGAAAGACAGAAAGAAAGATAGAAAGAAAGACAGAAAGAAAGAAAGAAAGAAAGACAAAAGAAAGAAAGACCGAAAGATGAAAGAAAGAAAGGAAGAAAGAAAGAAGAAAGAAGAAAGAAGAAAGAGAGAAAAAAGAAACAAAGAAAGACAGATAGACAGAAAGAAAGAAAGGAAAAGAAAGAAAGAAAGTAAGAAAGAAAGAAAGAAAGAAAGAAAGAAAGAAAGAAGAAATAAAGAAAGAAAGAAAGAAAATAAGAATAAAAATAAAAATGACAAAGAAAGTAAGACAGAAAGACAGAAAGAAAAAGAAAGAAAGAAAAAGAAAGAAAGAAAGAAAAAAGAAAGAAAGACCGAAAGATGAAAGAAAGAAAGGAAAAAAGAAAGAAAGAAGAAAGAAGAAAGAAGAAAGAGAGAAAAAAGAAACAAAGAAAGACAGATAGACAGAAAGAAAGAAAGGAAAAGAAAGAAAGAAAGTAAGAAAGAAAGAAAGAAAGAAAGAAAGAAAGAAAGAAGAAATAAAGAAAGAAAGAAAGAAAATAAGAATAGAAATAAAAATGACAAAGAAAGTAAGACAGAAAGACAGAAAGAGAAAGAAAGAAAGAAAAAGAAAGAAAGAGAGAAAAAAAGAAAGAAGAAAGAAAGAAAGAAAGAAAATAGAAAGAAAAATGACAAAGAAAGAAGAAAGAAAGACAGAAAGAAAAAGTAAGAAAGAAAAAGAAAAAAAGAAAGAAAGAATGAAAGAAAGAAAGGAAGGAAGAAAGAAGAAAAAAGAAGGAAAAAAGAAAGAAAGAAAGAAGGAAGAAGGAAAGAAAGAAAGAAAAAAGAAAGAAAGAAAGAAAGAAAGAAAGAAAGAAAGAAAGAAAGAAATGTAGAAAGAAAGAAAGAAAGAAAAAACAAAGAAAGGAAGAAAGAAAGAAAGAAAAAAGAAAGAAAGAAAGGAAGAAAGAAAGAAAGAAAGAAAAAAGAAAGAAGAAAGACAGAAAAAAGACAGAATGAAAGAAAGAAAGAAAGAAAAAGAGAGAAAGAAAGAAAAAAGAAAGAAAGAAAGAAAAAAGGAATAAAGAAAATATAGAAAAAAGAAAGACAGAAAGAAAGAAGAAAGAAAGAAATACAGAAAGAAAGAAAGAAAAAGAAAGAAAGAAACAAGAAAGAAAGAAAGATAAAAGAAAGAAAGAAAGAAAGAAACAAAAATAAATAAAGAAAGAAAGAAAGTAAGAAGAAAGAGAGAAAGAAAAAAGAAAGAAAGAAAGACAGAAAGAAAGAAAAAGAAAGAAAGAAACAAGAAAGAAAGAAAGATAAAAGAAAGAAAGAAAGAAAGAAACAAAAATAAAGAAAGAAAGAAAGAAAGTAAGAAGAAATAAAGGAAGAAAGAAAGAAGAAAGAAAGAAATAAAGAAAGAAAAATAAATAAAGAAAGAAAAAAGTAAGAAAGAAAGAAGAAAGAAAGAAAGAAAGAAGAAAGAAAGAAAGAAAGAAGAAAGAAAGAAAGCAAGAAATAAAGACAGAAAGAAAGACAGAATGGAAGAAAGAAAGAAAGAAAGAAAAAAGAAAGAAATAAAGAAAGAAAAAAGAAAGAAATAAAGAAAGAAAAAGAAAGAAAGAAGGAAAGAAAGAAAAGAAAGAAAGAAAAAAGAAAAAAGAAAGAAAGAAGAAAGGAAGAAAGAAAGAAAGAAGAAAGAAAGAAAGAAAGAAAAAGAAAGAAAGAAAGAAGAAAGAAAGTTAGAAAGAAAGAAAAATGAAAGAAAGAAAGACAGAAAGAATGAAAGAAAAAAGAAAAAGAAAGAAAAGAAAGAAAGAAAGACAGAAAGAAAGAAAAAAAAGAAAGAAGAAAGAAAGAAAGACAGAGAGAAAGAAAGAAAAAGAAAGAAAGAAAGAAAGAAAGGAGAAAGAAAGACAGAAAGAAAGAAAGAAAAAGAAAGAAAGAAAGAAAAAAGGAAGAAAGAAAGAAAGCAATAAAGAAAAAAAGAAAGAAAGAAAAAGAAAGAATGAAAGACAGACAGAAAAAAAGTAAGAAAGAAGAAAGAAAGAAAGAAACAAAAATAAAGAAAGAAAGAAAGAAAGAAAGTAAGAAGAAAGAAAGAAAGAAGAAAGAAAGTAAGAAAAAGAAAGAAAGAAAAATGAAAGAAAGAAAGAAAAAAGAAAGAAAAAAAAAGAAAGAAAGAAAAAAAAAAGAAAGAAAGAAAGAAAGACAGAAAGAAAGATAGAAGAAAGAAAGAAGGAAAGAAAAAATGAAAAAAGAAAGAAAGAAGAAAGAAAGGAAGAAAGAAAGAAAGAAAGAAGAAAGAAAGAAAGGAAGAAAGAAAGAAAGAAAGAAAAAAGAAAGAAGAAAGACAGAAAAAAGACAGAATGAAAGAAAGAAAGAAAGAAAAAGAGAGAAAGAAAGAAAAAAGAAAGAAAGAAAGAAAAAAGAAAGAAAAAAGAAAGAAAGAAAGAAAGGAGAAAGAAACAAAGAAAGAAAGCAAGAAATAAAGACAGAAAGACAGAAAGGAAGAAAGAAAGAAAGAAAGAAAGAAAGAAAAAAGAAAGACGAAAGAAAGAAAGAAAGAAAGAAAGACAGAAAGAAAGATAGAAGAAAGAAAGAAGGAAAGAAAAAATGAAAAAAGAAAGAAAGAAGAAAGAAAGGAAGAAAGAAAGAAAGAAAGAAGAAAGAAAGAAAGGAAGAAAGAAAGAAAGAAAGAAAAAAGAAAGAAGAAAGACAGAAAAAAGACAGAATGAAAGAAAGAAAGAAAGAAAAAGAGAGAAAGAAAGAAAAAAGAAAGAAAGAAAGAAAAAAGAAACAAATAAGAAATAAAGAAAGAATAAAGAAAGAAAAAAGAAAGAAAGGAAGAAAAAAAAGGAATAAAGAAAATATAGAAAAAAGAAAGACAGAAAGAAAGAAGATAGAAAGAAATACAGAAAGAAAGAAAGAAAAAGAAAGAAACAAGAAAGAAAGAAAGATAAAAGAAAGAAAGAAAGAAAGAAACAAAAATAAAGAAAGAAAGAAAGTTAGAAGAAAGAGAGAAAGAAAAAAGAAAGAAAGAAAGAGAGAAAAAAGAAAGAAAGAAAGAAAGACAGAAAGAAAGATAGAAAGAAAGACAGAAAGAAAGAAAGAAAGAAAGACAAAAGAAAGAAAGACCGAAAGATGAAAGAAAGAAAGGAAAAAAGAAAGAAAGAAGAAAGAAGAAAGAAGAAAGAGAGAAAAAAGAAACAAAGAAAGACAGATAGACAGAAAGAAAGAAAGGAAAAGAAAGAAAGAAAGTAAGAAAGAAAGAAAGAAAGAAAGAAAGAAAGAAAGAAAGAAGAAATAAAGAAAGAAAGAAAGAAAATAAGAATAGAAATAAAAATGACAAAGAAAGTAAGACAGAAAGACAGAAAGAAAAAGAAAGAAAGAAAAAGAAAGAAAGAAAGAAAAAAAGAAAGAAGAAAGAAAGAAAGAAAGAATAGAAAGAAAAATGACAAAGAAAGAAAGAAGAAAGAAAGAAAGACAGAAAGAAAAAGTAAGAAAGAAAAAGAAAAAAAGAAAGAAAGAATGAAAGAAAGAAAGGAAGGAAGAAAGAAGAAAAAAGAAAGAAAAAAGAAAGAAAGAAAGAAGGAAGAAGGAAAGAAAGAAAGAAAAAAGAAAGAAAGAAAGAAAGAAAGAAAGAAAGAAAGAAAGAAAGAAAGAAAGAAAGAAAGAAAGAAAGAAATGTAGAAAGAAAGAAAGAAAGAAAAAACAAAGAAAGGAAGAAAGAAATAAAGAAAAAAGAAAGACGAAAGAAAGAAAGAAAAAAGAAAGATAGAAGGAAAGAAAAAATGAAAAAAGAAAGAAAGAAGAAAGAAAGGAAGAAAGAAAGAAAGAAAGAAAAAAGAAAGAAAGAAAGGAAGAAAGAAAGAAAGAAAGAAAAAAGAAAGAAGAAAGACAGAAAAAAGACAGAATGAAAGAAAGTAAGAAAGAAAAAGAGAGAAAGAAAGAAAAAAGAAAGAAAGAAAGAAAAAAGGAATAAAGAAAATATAGAAAAAAGAAAGACAGAAAGAAAGAAGAAAGAAAGAAATACAGAAAGAAAGAAAGAAAAAGAAAGAAAGAAACAAGAAAGAAAGATAAAAGAAAGAAAGAAAGAAAGAAACAAAAATAAATAAAGAAAGAAAGAAAGTAAGAAGAAAGAGAGAAAGAAAAAAGAAAGAAAGAAAGACAGAAAGAAAGAAAAAGAAAGAAAGAAACAAGAAAGAAAGATAAAAGAAAGAAAGAAAGAAACAAAAATAAAGAAAGAAAGAAAGAAAGTAAGAAGAAATAAAGGAAGAAAGAAAGAAGAAAGAAAGAAATAAAGAAAGAAAAATAAATAAAGAAAGAAAAAAGTAAGAAAGAAAGAAGAAAGAAAGAAAGAAAGAAGAAAGAAAGAAAGAAGAAAGAAAGAAAGCAAGAAATAAAGACAGAAAGAAAGACAGAATGGAAGAAAGAAAGAAAGAAAGAAAAAAGAAAGAAATAAAGAAAGAAAAAAGAAAGAAATAAAGAAAGAAAAAGAAAGAAAGAAGGAAAGAAAGAAAAGAAAGAAAGAAAAAAGAAAAAAGAAAGAAAGAAAGAAAGAAGAAAGAAAGTTAGAAAGAAAGAAAAATGAAAGAAAGACAGAAAGAAAGAAAGAAAAAAGAAAAAGAAAGAAAACAAAGAAAGAAAGACAGAAAGAAAGAAAAAAAGAAAGAAGAAAGAAAGAAAGACAGAGAGAAAGAAAGAAAAAGAAAGAAAGAAAGAAAGGAGAAAGAAAGACAGAAAGAAAGAAAAAGAAAGAAAGAAAGAAAAAAGGAAGAAAGAAAGAAAGCAATAAAGAAAAAAAGAAAGAAAGAAAAAGAAAGAATGAAAGACAGACAGAAAAAAAGTAAGAAAGAAGAAAGAAAGAAAGAAACAAAAATAAAGAAAGAAAGAAAGAAAGAAAGTAAGAAGAAAGAAAGAAAGAAAGAAGAAAGAAAGTAAGAAAAAGAAAGAAAGAAAAATGAAAGAAAGAAAGAAAAAAAGAAAGAAAAAAAAGAAAGAAAGAAAAAAAAAAGAAAGAAAGAAAGAAAGACAGAAAGAAATAAAGAAACAAAGAAAAAGGAAGAAAGAAAGAAAGAAAGAAAGAAAAGAAAAAAAGAAAGAAGAAAGAAAGAAAGCAATAAAGAAAAAAGAAATAAAGAAAGAAAGGAAGAAAGAAAGAAAGAAATAAGAAAGAAAGAAAGAAAAAAGAAAGAAAGAAAGAAAAAAGAAAGAAAGAAGAAAGAAAGAAAGAAAAAAGAAAGAAAGAAAGAAAGGAGAAAGAAACAAGGAAAGAAAGCAAGAAATAAAGACAGAAAGACAGAAAGGAAGAAAGAAAGAAAGAAAGAAAGAAAAAAGAAAGACGAAAGAAAGAAAGAAAGAAAGAAAGACAGAAAGAAAGATAGAAGAAAGAAAGAAGGAAAGAAAAAATGAAAAAAGAAAGAAAGAAGAAAGAAAGGAAGAAAGAAAGAAAGAAAGAAGAAAGAAAGAAAGGAAGAAAGAAAGAAAGAAAGAAAAAAGAAAGAAGAAAGACAGAAAAAAGACAGAATGAAAGAAAGAAAGAAAGAAAAAGAGAGAAAGAAAGAAAAAAGAAAGAAAGAAAGAAAAAAGAAACAAATAAGAAATAAAGAAAGAATAAAGAAAGAAAAAAGAAAGAAAGGAAGAAAAAAAAGGAATAAAGAAAATATAGAAAAAAGAAAGACAGAAAGAAAGAAGGTAGAAAGAAATACAGAAAGAAAGAAAGAAAAAGAAAGAAAGAAACAAGAAAGAAAGAAAGATAAAAGAAAGAAAGAAAGAAAGAAACAAAAATAAAGAAAGAAAGAAAGTTAGAAGAAAGAGAGAAAGAAAAAAGAAAGAAAGAAAGACAGAAAAAAGAAAGAAAGAAAGACAGAAAGAAAGATAGAAAGAAAGACAGAAAGAAAGAAAGAAAGAAAGACAAAAGAAAGAAAGACCGAAAGATGAAAGAAAGAAAGGAAGAAAGAAAGAAGAAAGAAGAAAGAAGAAAGAGAGAAAAAAGAAACAAAGAAAGACAGATAGACAGAAAGAAAGAAAGGAAAAGAAAGAAAGAAAGTAAGAAAGAAAGAAAGAAAGAAAGAAAGAAAGAAAGAAGAAATAAAGAAAGAAAGAAAGAAAATAAGAATAAAAATAAAAATGACAAAGAAAGTAAGACAGAAAGACAGAAAGAAAAAGAAAGAAAGAAAAAGAAAGAAAGAAAGAAAAAAGAAAGAAAGACCGAAAGATGAAAGAAAGAAAGGAAAAAAGAAAGAAAGAAGAAAGAAGAAAGAAGAAAGAGAGAAAAAAGAAACAAAGAAAGACAGATAGACAGAAAGAAAGAAAGGAAAAGAAAGAAAGAAAGTAAGAAAGAAAGAAAGAAAGAAAGAAAGAAAGAAAGAAAGAAGAAATAAAGAAAGAAAGAAAGAAAATAAGAATAGAAATAAAAATGACAAAGAAAGTAAGACAGAAAGACAGAAAGAGAAAGAAAGAAAGAAAAAGAAAGAAAGAGAGAAAAAAAGAAAGAAGAAAGAAAGAAAGAAAGAAAATAGAAAGAAAAATGACAAAGAAAGAAGAAAGAAAGACAGAAAGAAAAAGTAAGAAAGAAAAAGAAAAAAAGAAAGAAAGAATGAAAGAAAGAAAGGAAGGAAGAAAGAAGAAAAAAGAAGGAAAAAAGAAAGAAAGAAAGAAGGAAGAAGGAAAGAAAGAAAGAAAAAAGAAAGAAAGAAAGAAAGAAAGAAAGAAAGAAAGAAAGAAAGAAATGTAGAAAGAAAGAAAGAAAGAAAAAACAAAGAAAGGAAGAAAGAAAGAAAGAAAAAAGAAAGAAAGAAAGGAAGAAAGAAAGAAAGAAAGAAAAAAGAAAGAAGAAAGACAGAAAAAAGACAGAATGAAAGAAAGAAAGAAAGAAAAAGAGAGAAAGAAAGAAAAAAGAAAGAAAGAAAGAAAAAAGGAATAAAGAAAATATAGAAAAAAGAAAGACAGAAAGAAAGAAGAAAGAAAGAAATACAGAAAGAAAGAAAGAAAAAGAAAGAAAGAAACAAGAAAGAAAGAAAGATAAAAGAAAGAAAGAAAGAAAGAAACAAAAATAAATAAAGAAAGAAAGAAAGTAAGAAGAAAGAGAGAAAGAAAAAAGAAAGAAAGAAAGACAGAAAGAAAGAAAAAGAAAGAAAGAAACAAGAAAGAAAGAAAGATAAAAGAAAGAAAGAAAGAAAGAAACAAAAATAAAGAAAGAAAGAAAGAAAGTAAGAAGAAATAAAGGAAGAAAGAAAGAAGAAAGAAAGAAATAAAGAAAGAAAAATAAATAAAGAAAGAAAAAAGTAAGAAAGAAAGAAGAAAGAAAGAAAGAAAGAAGAAAGAAAGAAAGAAAGAAGAAAGAAAGAAAGCAAGAAATAAAGACAGAAAGAAAGACAGAATGGAAGAAAGAAAGAAAGAAAGAAAAAAGAAAGAAATAAAGAAAGAAAAAAGAAAGAAATAAAGAAAGAAAAAGAAAGAAAGAAGGAAAGAAAGAAAAGAAAGAAAGAAAAAAGAAAAAAGAAAGAAAGAAGAAAGGAAGAAAGAAAGAAAGAAGAAAGAAAGAAAGAAAGAAAAAGAAAGAAAGAAAGAAGAAAGAAAGTTAGAAAGAAAGAAAAATGAAAGAAAGAAAGACAGAAAGAATGAAAGAAAAAAGAAAAAGAAAGAAAAGAAAGAAAGAAAGACAGAAAGAAAGAAAAAAAAGAAAGAAGAAAGAAAGAAAGACAGAGAGAAAGAAAGAAAAAGAAAGAAAGAAAGAAAGAAAGGAGAAAGAAAGACAGAAAGAAAGAAAGAAAAAGAAAGAAAGAAAGAAAAAAGGAAGAAAGAAAGAAAGCAATAAAGAAAAAAAGAAAGAAAGAAAAAGAAAGAATGAAAGACAGACAGAAAAAAAGTAAGAAAGAAGAAAGAAAGAAAGAAACAAAAATAAAGAAAGAAAGAAAGAAAGAAAGTAAGAAGAAAGAAAGAAAGAAGAAAGAAAGTAAGAAAAAGAAAGAAAGAAAAATGAAAGAAAGAAAGAAAAAAGAAAGAAAAAAAAAGAAAGAAAGAAAAAAAAAAAGAAAGAAAGAAAGAAAGACAGAAAGAAAGATAGAAGAAAGAAAGAAGGAAAGAAAAAATGAAAAAAGAAAGAAAGAAGAAAGAAAGGAAGAAAGAAAGAAAGAAAGAAGAAAGAAAGAAAGGAAGAAAGAAAGAAAGAAAGAAAAAAGAAAGAAGAAAGACAGAAAAAAGACAGAATGAAAGAAAGAAAGAAAGAAAAAGAGAGAAAGAAAGAAAAAAGAAAGAAAGAAAGAAAAAAGAAAGAAAAAAGAAAGAAAGAAAGAAAGGAGAAAGAAACAAAGAAAGAAAGCAAGAAATAAAGACAGAAAGACAGAAAGGAAGAAAGAAAGAAAGAAAGAAAGAAAGAAAAAAGAAAGACGAAAGAAAGAAAGAAAGAAAGAAAGACAGAAAGAAAGATAGAAGAAAGAAAGAAGGAAAGAAAAAATGAAAAAAGAAAGAAAGAAGAAAGAAAGGAAGAAAGAAAGAAAGAAAGAAGAAAGAAAGAAAGGAAGAAAGAAAGAAAGAAAGAAAAAAGAAAGAAGAAAGACAGAAAAAAGACAGAATGAAAGAAAGAAAGAAAGAAAAAGAGAGAAAGAAAGAAAAAAGAAAGAAAGAAAGAAAAAAGAAACAAATAAGAAATAAAGAAAGAATAAAGAAAGAAAAAAGAAAGAAAGGAAGAAAAAAAAGGAATAAAGAAAATATAGAAAAAAGAAAGACAGAAAGAAAGAAGATAGAAAGAAATACAGAAAGAAAGAAAGAAAAAGAAAGAAACAAGAAAGAAAGAAAGATAAAAGAAAGAAAGAAAGAAAGAAACAAAAATAAAGAAAGAAAGAAAGTTAGAAGAAAGAGAGAAAGAAAAAAGAAAGAAAGAAAGAGAGAAAAAAGAAAGAAAGAAAGAAAGACAGAAAGAAAGATAGAAAGAAAGACAGAAAGAAAGAAAGAAAGAAAGACAAAAGAAAGAAAGACCGAAAGATGAAAGAAAGAAAGGAAAAAAGAAAGAAAGAAGAAAGAAGAAAGAAGAAAGAGAGAAAAAAGAAACAAAGAAAGACAGATAGACAGAAAGAAAGAAAGGAAAAGAAAGAAAGAAAGTAAGAAAGAAAGAAAGAAAGAAAGAAAGAAAGAAAGAAAGAAGAAATAAAGAAAGAAAGAAAGAAAATAAGAATAGAAATAAAAATGACAAAGAAAGTAAGACAGAAAGACAGAAAGAAAAAGAAAGAAAGAAAAAGAAAGAAAGAAAGAAAAAAAGAAAGAAGAAAGAAAGAAAGAAAGAATAGAAAGAAAAATGACAAAGAAAGAAAGAAGAAAGAAAGAAAGACAGAAAGAAAAAGTAAGAAAGAAAAAGAAAAAAAGAAAGAAAGAATGAAAGAAAGAAAGGAAGGAAGAAAGAAGAAAAAAGAAAGAAAAAAGAAAGAAAGAAAGAAGGAAGAAGGAAAGAAAGAAAGAAAAAAGAAAGAAAGAAAGAAAGAAAGAAAGAAAGAAAGAAAGAAAGAAAGAAAGAAAGAAAGAAATGTAGAAAGAAAGAAAGAAAGAAAAAACAAAGAAAGGAAGAAAGAAATAAAGAAAAAAGAAAGACGAAAGAAAGAAAGAAAAAAGAAAGATAGAAGGAAAGAAAAAATGAAAAAAGAAAGAAAGAAGAAAGAAAGGAAGAAAGAAAGAAAGAAAGAAAAAAGAAAGAAAGAAAGGAAGAAAGAAAGAAAGAAAGAAAAAAGAAAGAAGAAAGACAGAAAAAAGACAGAATGAAAGAAAGTAAGAAAGAAAAAGAGAGAAAGAAAGAAAAAAGAAAGAAAGAAAGAAAAAAGGAATAAAGAAAATATAGAAAAAAGAAAGACAGAAAGAAAGAAGAAAGAAAGAAATACAGAAAGAAAGAAAGAAAAAGAAAGAAAGAAACAAGAAAGAAAGATAAAAGAAAGAAAGAAAGAAAGAAACAAAAATAAATAAAGAAAGAAAGAAAGTAAGAAGAAAGAGAGAAAGAAAAAAGAAAGAAAGAAAGACAGAAAGAAAGAAAAAGAAAGAAAGAAACAAGAAAGAAAGATAAAAGAAAGAAAGAAAGAAACAAAAATAAAGAAAGAAAGAAAGAAAGTAAGAAGAAATAAAGGAAGAAAGAAAGAAGAAAGAAAGAAATAAAGAAAGAAAAATAAATAAAGAAAGAAAAAAGTAAGAAAGAAAGAAGAAAGAAAGAAAGAAAGAAGAAAGAAAGAAAGAAGAAAGAAAGAAAGCAAGAAATAAAGACAGAAAGAAAGACAGAATGGAAGAAAGAAAGAAAGAAAGAAAAAAGAAAGAAATAAAGAAAGAAAAAAGAAAGAAATAAAGAAAGAAAAAGAAAGAAAGAAGGAAAGAAAGAAAAGAAAGAAAGAAAAAAGAAAAAAGAAAGAAAGAAAGAAAGAAGAAAGAAAGTTAGAAAGAAAGAAAAATGAAAGAAAGACAGAAAGAAAGAAAGAAAAAAGAAAAAGAAAGAAAACAAAGAAAGAAAGACAGAAAGAAAGAAAAAAAGAAAGAAGAAAGAAAGAAAGACAGAGAGAAAGAAAGAAAAAGAAAGAAAGAAAGAAAGGAGAAAGAAAGACAGAAAGAAAGAAAAAGAAAGAAAGAAAGAAAAAAGGAAGAAAGAAAGAAAGCAATAAAGAAAAAAAGAAAGAAAGAAAAAGAAAGAATGAAAGACAGACAGAAAAAAAGTAAGAAAGAAGAAAGAAAGAAAGAAACAAAAATAAAGAAAGAAAGAAAGAAAGAAAGTAAGAAGAAAGAAAGAAAGAAAGAAGAAAGAAAGTAAGAAAAAGAAAGAAAGAAAAATGAAAGAAAGAAAGAAAAAAAGAAAGAAAAAAAAGAAAGAAAGAAAAAAAAAAGAAAGAAAGAAAGAAAGACAGAAAGAAATAAAGAAACAAAGAAAAAGGAAGAAAGAAAGAAAGAAAGAAAGAAAAGAAAAAAAGAAAGAAGAAAAAGAAAGCAATAAAGAAAAAAGAAATAAAGAAAGAAAGGAAGAAAGAAAGAAAGAAATAAGAAAGAAAGAAACAAAGAAAGAAAGAAAGAAAAAAGAAAGAAAGAAAGAAAGAAAGAAAAAGAAAGAAAGAAGAAATAAAGAAAGAATAAAGAAAGAAAAAAGAAAGAAAGGAAGAAAAGAAAGAAAGAAATAAAGAAAATTAAGAAAAAAGATAGACGGAAACAAAGAAGAAAGAAAGAAAGAAAGACAGAAAGGAAGAAAGAAGTAAAAAGAAAGAAAGAAACAAGAAAGAAATAAAAAAGAAAGAAAGAGAGAAAGAAAGAAGAAAGAAAGAAAGAAAGAAAAAAAAAGAAACAAAAAAAGAAAGAAGAATCAAAGAAAGAAAGGAAGAAAGAAAGAAAGACAGAAGAAAAAAAGAAAGAAAGACAGAAAGAAAGAAAGAATGAAAGAAAGAAAGAAAGGAAGAAAGAAAGAAAGAAAGAAAGAAAGAAAAAAGAAAGAAAGATAGACAGAAATAAAGACAGAAAGAAAGAAAGAAAAAGAAAAAGAAGGAAAAAAAGAAAGAAAGAGAGAAAGACAGAAAGAAAGAAAGAAAAAGAAAGAAAGAAAAAAGAAAGAAAGAAAGAATGAAAGAAAAAAAGAAAGAAAGAAGAAAGAAAAAAGAAACAAAGAAAGACAGATAGACATTAAGAAAGAAAGGAAAAGAAAGAAAGAAAGAAAGAAAGAAAGAAGAAATAAAGAAAGAAAGAAAGAAAATAAGAATAGAAAGAAAAATGACAAAGAAAGTAAGACAGAAAGACAGCAAGAAAAAGAAAGAAAGAAAAAGAAAGAAAGAAAGAAAAAAAGAAAGAAGAAAGAAATAAAGAAAGAAAGAAAGAATAGAAAGAAAAATGACAAAGAAAGAAAGAAGAAAGAAAGAAAGACAGAAAGAAAAAGTAAGAAAGAAAAAGAAAAAAAGAAAGAAAGAATGAAAGAAAGAAAGGAAGGAAGAAAGAAGAAAAAAGAAAGAAAAAAAGAAAGAAAGAAAGAAGGAAGAAGGAAAGAAAGAAAGAAAAAAGAAAGAAAGAAAGAAAGAAAGAAAGAAATAAAGGATGAAACAAAGAAAGAAATAAAGAAAAAAGAAAGAAGAAAGAAAGAAAGTAAAAAGAAAGAAATAAAGAAAATAGAAAGAAAGAAGGAATAAAGAATAAAGAAAGAAAAAAGAAAGAAAGGAAGAAAAGAAAGAAATAAAGAAAATAAACTAAAAAGAAAGACAGAAAGAAAGAAGAAAGAAAGACAGAAAGAAAGAAAGAAAAATAAAGAAAGAAACAAGAAAGAAAGAAAGATAAAAGAAAGAAAGAAAGAAACAAAAATAAAGAAAGAAAGAAAGTAAGAAGAAATAAAGCAAGAAAGAAAGAAGAAAGAAAGAAAAAAAAGAAAGAAAAAGAAAGAAAGAAAGAAAGAAAGAAAAAAGAAAGAAAGACAGATAGAAATAAAGACAGAAAGAAAGACAGTAATAAAGAAAGAAAAAAGAAAAAGAACGAAAAGAAAGAAAGAAAGAAAGAAAGACAGAAAAAAGACAGAATGAAAGAAAGAAAAAGAAAGAAAGAAAGAAAGAAACAAAATAAAGAAAGAAAGAAAAAAGAAAAAACAAAGAAAGAAGAAAGAAAGAAAGAAAGAAGAAAGAAAGAAAGAAAAAGAAAGAAAGAAAGAAAGAAGAAAGAATGAAAGAAAGAAAGAAAATGAAAGAAAGAAAGAAAGACAGAAAGAAAGAAAGAAAAAAGAAAAAGAAAGAAAAGAAAGAATGAAAGACAGAAAGAAAGAAAAAAAAGAAAGAAGAAAGAAAGAAAAAAAGGACAGAGAGAAAGAAAGAGAGAAAAAGAAAGAAAGAAAGAAAGGAGCAAGAAAGACAGAAAGAAAAAAAATAGAAAGAAAGAAAGAAAGAAAATAGATAGAAAGAAAGAAAGAAAAAAGGAAGAATGAAGAAAGAAAGAAAGAAAGAAGAAAGAAAGAAAAAAGAAAGAAAGTAAGACAGAAAGAAAAAAGTAAGAAAGAAGAAATAAAGAAAGAAAGAAACAAAAATAAAGAAAGAAAGAACGAAAGAAAAAAAAGAAAGAGAGAAAGAAGAAAGAAAGAGAGAAAGAAAAAGAAAGAAAGAAAGAAAAAAGAAAGAAAGAAAAAAAGAAAGAAAGAAAAAAGAAAGAAAGAAAAAAGGAAAGATAGAAAGACAGAAAGAAGAAAAGAAAGAAAGAAGAAAGTAAGAAAGAAAGAAAGAAAGAGAAAAGAAAGAAAGAAAGACAGAAAGAAAGACAGAAAGAAAGAAAGACAGATAGAAAGTAAGACAGAAAGAAAGACAGAAAGAAAGAAAGAAGAAAAAGAAAAGAAAGAAAGAAAGACAGAAAGAAAGAAAAAAAAAGAAGAAAGACAGAAAGAAAGAAAAAAGGAAGAAAATAGAAAGTAAGAAAGAATAAAGAAAGAAAGAAAGAAAGGAAGGAAGAAAGAAAGGAAAAGAAATAAAGAAAGAAAGAAAAAAGAAAGAAAGACCGAAAGAAAGAAAGAAAGAATGAAAAAAATAAAGAAGAAAAAAGAAAGAAATACAGAAAGAAAGAAAGAAAGAAAAAGAAAGAA
>JAVLUU010000558.1:75000-77500 GCA_032206185.1 Columba guinea | reverse complement strand
CTTTCTTTTTCTTTCTTCTTCTTTCTTTCTTTCTTTCTGTCTTTCTTTCTGTCTTTCTTTATTTCTTTTCATTCCTTTCTTCTTTCTTTATTTTTCTTTCTCTCTTTCTTTCTTTTACTTTCTTTTTTCCTTCTTTCTTTCTTTCTTTCTTTCTTTTCCTTTCTTTCTTTCTTTCTTCTTTCTTTCTTTTTTCTTTCTTTCTTTCTTTATTTCTTCTTCCTTTATTTTTTCTTTCTTTCTTTCTTTCTTTTTTCTTTCTTTTTTCTTTCTTTCTTTCTTTATTCTTTTCTTTTTCTTTCGTTCTTTCTTTCCCTTTCTTTCTTTTTCCTTCTTTTTTTCTTCCTTTCTTTCTTTTTCTTTCTTTCTTTCTTTCTTTTTCTCTTCTTTTCTGTCTTTCTTTCTGTCTTTCTTTATTTCTTTCTTCTTTCTTTCTTTCTTTTTCTTTCTTTCTTTTTTCTTTCTTTTTTTCTTTCTTTCTTTCTTTTTTCTTTCTTTCTTTCTTGCTTTCCTTCTTTTCCTTTCTTTCTTTCTTTCTGTCTTTCTCTCTGTCTTTCTTTATTTCTTTCTTTCTTTCTTTCTTTTTCTCTTTCGTTTTCTTTCTTCATTTTTCTTTCTTTCTTTCTTTCTTTTACTTTCTTTTTTTCCTTCTTTCTTTCTTTCTTTCTGTCTTTCTGTCTTTCTTTCTTTCTTTCTTTTCTCTTTCTTTATTTCTTTCTTTCTTTTTTTTCTTTCTTCTTACTTTCTTTCTTTCTTTTTCTTTCTTTCTTCCTTTTTGTCTTTCTTTCTGTCTTTCTTTCTTCCTTTTTCTTTCTTTCTTTCTTATTTCATTCTTTTTTCTTTCTTTCTTTCTTCTTTTTTTTCTTTCTTTCTTTCTTTCTTTCAGTCTTTCTTTCTTTCTTTCTTCTTTCTTTCTTTTTTCGTTCTTTCTTTCTTTCTTCTTTCTTTTTTCCTTCTTTCTTTTTTCTTTCTTTTTTTCTTTCTTTCTTTCTTTTTCTTTCTTCCTTTCTTTCTTTCTTTCTTTCATCTTTATTTTTCCTTTCTTTCTTTCTTTCTTTCTTTCTTTCTTTCTTCTTCCTTTCTTTCTTTTTTTGTCTTTCTTTCCTTCTTTCTTTCTTTCTTTTTCTTTATTCTTCTTTTTTTCTTTCTTTCTTTCTGTCTTTCTCTCTGTCTTTCTTTCTTTCTTTTCATTCCTTTCTTCTTTCTTTATTTTTCTTTCTTTCTTTCTTTCTTTTACTTTATTTCTTTTTTTCCTTCTTTCTTTCTTTCTTTCTTTATTTCTTCTTCCTTTATTTTTTCATTCTTTCTTTCTTTTTTCTTTCTTTTTTCTTTCTTTCTTTCTTTATTCTTTTCTTTTTCTTTCGTTCTTTCTTTCCCTTCCTTTCTCTTTTTCCTTCTTTTTTTCTTCCTTTCTTTCTTTTTCTTTCTTTCTTTCTTTTTCTCTTCCTTTCTGTCTTTCTTTCTGTCTTTCTTTATTTCTTTCTTCTTTCTTTCTTTCTTTTTCTTTCTTTCTTTTTTCTTTCTTTTTTTTTTCTTTCTTTCTTTCTTTTTTCTTTCTTTCTTTCTTACTTTCCTTCTTTTCCTTTCTTTCTTACTTTCTGTCTTTCTTTCTGTCTTTCTTTCTTTCTTTCTTTCTTTTTCTCTTTCGTTTTCTTTCTTTTTCTTTCTTTCTTTCTTTCTTCTTTCTTTCTTTCTTTCTTTCTTTTTCTTTTTTCTTTCTTTCTGTCTTTCTTTCTATCTTTCTTTCTTTCTTTCTTTTTTCTTTCTTTCTTCTTTTTTTTTCTTTCTTTCTTTATTTCAGTCTTTCTTTCTTTCTTCTTTCTTTCTTTTTTCTTTCTTTCTTTCTTTCTTCCTTTTTCTTTCTTTCTTTCTTATTTCATTCTTTTTTCTTTCTTTCTTTCTTTTTTCTTTCTTTATTTCTGTCTTTCTTTCTGTCTTTCTTTCTTTTTTTCTTTCTTTCTTTCTTTTTCTTTCTTTTTTCCTTCTTTCTTTTTTCTTTCTTTCTTTCTTCTTTATTTTTCTTTCTTTCTTTCTCTCTTCTTTCTTTTTTCTTTCTTTCTTCTTTCTTTTTTCTTTCTTTCTTTCTTCCTTCCTTTTTCTTTTTTCTTTCTTTCTTATTTCATTCTTTTTTCTTTCTTTCTTTCTTTTTTCTTTCTTTATTTCTGTCTTTCTTTCTGTCTTTCTTTTTTTCTTTCTTTCTTTCTTTTTTCTTTCTTTTTTCTTTCTTTCTTTTTTATTTTTTCTTTCTTTCTTTCTTTCTGTCTTTCTTTCTGTCTTTCTTTCTTTCTTTTTTCTTTCTTCCTATCTTTCTTTCTTTCTTTCATCTTTATTTTTCCTTTCTTTCTTTCATTCCTTTTCCTTTCTTTCTTTCTTTCTTCTTTCTTTCTTTCTTTTTTCTTTCTTTCTTTCTTTATTTATTTCTTCTTCCTTTATTTTTTCTTTCTTTCTTTCTTTCTTTTTTCTTTCTTTTTTCTTTCTTTCTTTCTTTATTCTTTTCTTTTTC
>JAVLUU010000558.1:62500-65000 GCA_032206185.1 Columba guinea | reverse complement strand
GTCTTTCTTTGCTTCTTTCTTTTCCTTTCTTTCTTATTTCCTGCTTTTTTTCCTTTCTTTCTTTTTTCTTCTTTTTCTTTCCTTCTTTCTTTCTTTCTTTCCTTTTTTCTTTTTTTTCTTTCTTTCATTCTTTCTTCTTTCTTTTTTCTTTTTTCTTTATTTCTGTCTTTCTTTCTGTCTTTATTGTTTTCTCTTTCTTTTTTCTTTCTTTTTTCTTTCTTTTTTCTTTTTTCTTTCATTCTTTCTGTCTTTCTTTTTTCTTTCTTTCTTTCTCTCTTTCTTCCTCCTTTCTTTCTTTCTTTTTTTTCTTTCTTGCTTTGTCTTTCTTTCTGTATTTCATTCTTTCTTTCTTCTTCCTTTCCTTTCTTTCTTTTTTTCTTTCTTTCTTTCTGTCTTTATTTCTTTCTTTCTTTTCTCTTTCTTTATTTCTTTCTTTCTTTTTTCCTTCTTTTTTTTTTCTTTCTGTCTTTCTTTCTTTTTTTCTTTCTTTCTTCTTACTTTCTGTCTTTCTTTTTCTTTCTTTCTTCCTTTTTGTCTTTCTTTCTGTCTTTCTTTCTTTTTCTTTCTTTTTTTCTCTTTCTGTCTTTCTTTCTTTCTTTTCCTTCCTTTCCTCTTTCTTACTTTTTTCTTTCTTTCTTTCTTTCTTTTCCTTTCTTTCTTTCTTTCTCTCTTTCTTTCTATCTTTCTCTCTTTCTTTCTTTCTTTTTTCTTTCTTTCTTTCTTCTTTTTTTTCTTTCTTTCTTTCTTCCTTTCTTTCTTTCAGTCTTTCTTTCTTTCTTTCTTCTTTCTATCTTTTTTCGTTCTTTCTTTCTTTCTTCTTTCTTTTTTCCTTCTTTCTTTTTTCTTTCTTTTTTCTTTCTTTCTTTCTTTTTTCTTTCTTCCTTTCTTTCTTTCTTTCTTTCAACTTTATTTTTCCTTTCTTTCTTTCTTTCTTTCTTCTTTCTTTTTTCTTTCTTTCTTTCTTTTTTCTTTTTTCTTTCTTTCTTACTTTCCTTCTTTTCCTTTCTTTCTTTCTTTCTGTCTTTCTTTCTGTCTTTCTTTCTTTCTTTCTTTCTTTTTCTCTTTCGTTTTCTTTCTTTTTCTTTCTTTCTTTCTTTCTTCTTTCTTTCTTTCTTTCTTTATTTCTTTTTCCTTTTTCTTTCTTTCTTTCTTTCTTTCCTTTTTCTTTCTTTCTTCTTTCCTTATTTCTTTCTTTTTGTTTCTTTCTTTCTTTCTTTCTTTCTGTCTTTCTTTCTTTCTTTCTTTTTCTTTTTTTCTTTCTTTCTTTCTGTCTTTCTTTGTTTCTTTCTTTTCCTTTCTTTCTTATTTCCTGCTTTTTTTTCTTTCTTTCTTTTTTCTTCTTTTTCTTTCCTTCTTTCTTTCTTTCTTTCTTTTCCTTTCATTCTTTCTTTCTTCTTTCTTTCTTTTTTCCATCTTTCTTTCTTTCTTTCTTCTTCCTTTCTTTTTTCATTCTTTCTTTCTTTCTTTTTTCTTTCTTTTTTCTTTCTTTCTTTCTTTATTCTTTTCTTTTTTTCTTTCCCTTTCTTTTTCTTTTTCCTTCTTTTTTCTTCCTTTCTTTCTTTTTCTTTCTTTTTTTTCTTTCTTTCCTTTTTCTTTCTTTCTTCTTTCCTTCTTTCTTTCTTTTTGTTTCTTTCTTTCTTTCTTTCTTTCTTTCTTTCTATCTTTCTTTCTGTCTTTCTTTCTTTTTTCTTTCTTTCTTTCTTTCTTTCTTTCTTTCATTCTTTCTTTCAGTCTTTCTTTCTTTCTTTCCTTCTTTCTTTTCTGTCTTTCTTTCTGTCTTTCTTACTTTATTCTTTCTTTTTTCTTTCTTTCGTCTTTCTTTCTTTCTTTTACTTTCTTCTTCTTTTTTTCTTTCTTTCTTTCTTTCTTTCTTTCTTTTCCTTCCTTTCTTCTTTCTTTCTTATTTCTTTCTTTCTTTCTTTTCCTTTCTTTCTTTCTTTCTCTCTTTCTATCTTTCTTTCTTTCTTTCTTTCTTTTTTCTTTCTTTCTTTATTCTTTTTTTTCTTTCTTTCTTTCTTTCTTTCTTTCTTTCAGTCTTTCTTTCTTTCTTCTTTCTTTCTTTCTTTCTTTCTTTCTTCTTTCTTTTTTCCTTCTTTCTTTTTTCTTTCTTTCTTTCTTTCTTTCTTTCTTTCTTCTTTCTTTCTTTCTTTCTTCTTTCTTTTTTCTTTCTTTCTTCTTTCTTTTTTCTTTCTTTCTTTCTTTCTTCCTTTTTCTTTCTCTCTTTCTTATTTCATACTTTTTTCTTTCTTTCTTTTTTCTTTCTTTATTTCTGTCTTTCTTTCTGTCTTTCTTTCTTTCTTTTCCTTTCTTTCTTTTTTCCTTCTTGCTTTCTTTCTTTCCTTTTTTCTTTTTTTTCTTTCTTTCTTTCTTTCTTTCTTTCTTCTTTCTTTTTTCTTTTTTTCTTTATTTCTGTCTTTCTTTATTGTTTTCTCTTTCTTTCTTTTTTCTTTCTTTTTTCTTTCTTTTTTCTTTTTTCTTTCATTCTTTCTGTCTTTCTTTC
>JAVLUU010000558.1:25000-42500 GCA_032206185.1 Columba guinea | reverse complement strand
TTCTTTCTTTCTTTCTGTCTTTCTTTCTTTCTTTTTTCTTTCTTTCTTTCGTCTTTCTTTCTTTCTTTCTTTTACTTTCTTCTTCTTTTTTTCTTTCTTTCTTTCTGTCTTTTTTTCTTTCTTTCTTTTCCTTTCTCATTTCCTTTTTTTTTCTTTCTTTCTTTTTTCTTTTTTTCTTTCTTTCTTTCTTTCTTTCTTTCTTTTCCTTTCTTTCTTTTTTCCTTCTTGCTTTCTTTCTTTCCTTTTTTCTTTTTTTTCTTTCTTTCTTTCTTTCTTTCTTTCGTCTTTCTTTCCTTCTTTCTTTCTTTTAATTTCTTCTTCTTTTTTTCTTTCTTTCTTTCTGTCTTTCTTTCTTTCTTTCTTTCTTTCTTTATTTTCTTTTTCTTTCTTTCTTTCTTTCCCTTTCTTTCTCTTTTTCTTCTTTTTTTCTTCCTTTCATTCTTTTTCTTTCTTTCTTTCTTTCTTTTTCTCTTCCTTTCTGTCTTTATTTGTGTTTCTTTCTTTCTTCTTTCTTTCTTTTTCTTTCTTTCTTTTTTCTTTCTTTTTTTTTTCTTTCTTTCTTTCTTTTTTCTTTCTTTCTTTCTTACTTTCCTTCTTTTCCTTTCTTTCTTTCTTTCTGTCTATCTTTCTCTCTCTCTTTATTTCTTTCTTTCTTTCTTTCTGTCTATCTTTCTGTCTTTATTTCTTTCTTTCTTTTTCTTTCTTTCTTTTTTCTTTCTTTTTTTTTCTTTCTTTCTTTCTTCTTTCTTTCTTTCTTTCTTTCTTTTTCTTTTTTCTTTCTTTCTTTCTGTCTTTCTTTCATTTTTCCTTTTTTCTTTCTTTCTTTCTTTCTTTCTTCTTTCTTTTTTCTTTTTTTCTTTATTTCTGTCTTTCTTTATTGTTTTCTCTTTCATTTTTCTTTCTTTTTTCTTTCTTTTTTCTTTTTTCTTTCATTCTTTCTGTCTTTCTTTTTTCTTTCTTTCGTTCTTTCTTTCTTCCTTCTTTCTTTCTTTCTTTTTCTTTCTTTCTTTCTTTGTCTTTCTTTCTGTATTTCGTTCTTTCTTTCTTCTTTCTTTCTTTCTTTCTTTTTCTTTCTTTCTTTCTTTCTTTCTTTCTTTCTTTCTTTCTTTTCTCTTTCTTTATTTCTTTCTTTCTTTTTTCTTTCTTTTTTTTCCTTTCTATATTTCTTTCTTTTTTCTTTCTTTCTTTCTTACTTTCTTTCTTTCTTTCTTTTCATTCATTTCTTTCTTTCTGTCTTTCTTTCTGTCTTTCTTTCTTTTTTCTTTCTTTCTTCTTACTTTATTTCTTTCTTTTTCTTTCTTTCTTCCTTTTTGTCTTTCTGTCTTTCTTTCTTTTTCTTTTTTTCTGTCTTTCTCTCTTTCTTTCTTCCTTTCTTTCTTTCTTTCTTTTTCCTTCTTTATTCCTTTCTTTCTTTCTGACTTTATTCTTTCTTTTTTCTTTCTTTCTTTATTTCTTTTTCTTTCTTTCTTTCTGTCTTTCTTCTTTTTTCTTTCTTTCTTTTTCTTTCTTTTTCTTATTTTTCTTTCTTTCTTTTTTCTTTCTTTCTTTCTTTCTTTTTTCTTTCTTTCTTTCTTTCTTTCCTTCTTTTCCTTTCTTTCTTTATTTCCTTTTTCTTTCTTTCTTTCTTTCCTTTTTCTTTCTTTCTTCTTTCCTTCTTTATTTCTTTTTTTTATTTCTTTCTTTCTTTCTTTCTGTCTTTCTTTCTGTCTTTCTTTCGTTCTTTCTTTTTTCTTTCTTTCTTTCTTTCTTTTTCTTTCTTTCTTTTTTCTTTCTTTTCTTTCTTTCCTTCTTTCTTTTCTGTCTTTCTTTCAGTCTTTCTTACTTTATTCTTTCTTTTTCCTTTCTTTCGTCTTTCTTTCTTTCTTTCTTTTACTTTCTTCTTCTTTTTTTCTTTCTTTCTGTCTTTCTTTCTTTTCCTTCCTTTCTTCTTTCTTTCTTTCTTTCTTTTCCTTTCTTTCTATTTTTACTTCCTTTTTTCTTTCTATCTTTCTTTCTTTCTTTCTTTCTTTTTTCTTTCTTTCTTTCTTTCTTTCTTCTTTCTTTCTTTCTTTCTTTTTCTTTTTTCTTTCTTTCTTTCTGTCTTTCTTTCTTTTTTCTTTCTTTCTTTCATCTTTCTTTCTTTCTTTCTTTCTTTTACTTTCTTCTTCTTTTTTTCTTTCTTTCTTTCTGTCTTTCTTTCTTTCTTTCTTTTCCTTTCTTATTTCCTTTTTTTTTCTTTCTTTCTTTTTTCTTCTTTTTCTTTCTTTCTTTCTTTCTTTCTTTCTTTTCCTTTCTTTCTTTTTTCCTTCTTGCTTTCTTTCTTTCCGTTTTCTTTTTTTTCTTTTTTTCTTTCTTTCTTTCTTTCTTTTTCTTTCTTTCTTTCTTTCCTTCTTTTCCTTTCTTTCTTTATTTCCTTTTTCTTTCTTTCTTTCTTTATTTCTTTTTCTTTCTTTCTTTCTTTCTGTCTTTCTTTCTTCTTTTTTCTTTCTTTCTTTTTCTTTCTTTCTTTTTTCTTTCTTTTCTTTCTTTCCTTCTTTCTTTTCTGTCTTTCTTTCTGTCTTTCTTACTTTATTCTTTCTTTTTTCTTTCTTTCGTCTTTCTTTCTTTCTTTCTTTTACTTTCTTCTTTTTTCTTTCTTTCTGTCTTTCTTTCTTTCTTTTCCTTCCTTTCCTCTTTCTTTCTTTCTGTCTTTCTTTCTTTCTTTTCCTTCCTTTCTTCTTTCTTTATTTCTTTCTTTTACTTTCTTTCTATTTTTACTTCCTTTTTTCTTTCTATCTTTCTTTCTTTCTTTCTTTCTTTTTTCTTTCTTTCTTTCTTTCTTTCTGTCTTTCTTTCTTTCTTTTTTCTTTCTTTCTTTCGTCTTTCTTTCTTTCTTTCTTTTACTTTCTTCTTCTTTTTTTCTTTCTTTCTTTCTGTCTTTTTTTCTTTCTTTCTTTTCCTTTCTTATTTCTTTTTTTCTTTCTTTCTTTTTTCTTCTTTTTCTTTCTTTCTTTCTTTCTTTCTTTTCCTTTCTTTCTTTTTTTCCTTCTTGCTTTCTTTCTTCCTTTTTTCTTTTTTTTCTTTCTTTCTTTCTTTCTTTCTTTCGTCTTTCTTTCCTTCTTTCTTTCTTTTAATTTCTTCTTCTTTTTTCTTTCTTTCTGTCTTTCTTTCTTTCTTTCTTTTTTCTTTTTTCTTTCTTTCTTTCTTTCTTTCTTTCTTTATTTTCATTTTCTTTCTTTCTTTCCCTTTCTTTCTCTTTTTCTTCTTTTTTTCATCCTTTCATTCTTTTTCTTTCTTTCTTTCTTTCTTTTTCTCTTCCTTTCTGTCTTTATTTCTGTTTTTCTTTCTTTCTTCTTTCTTTCTTTTTCTTTCTTTCTTTTTTCTTTCTTTTTTTTCTTTCTTTCTTTCTTTTTTCTTTCTTTCTTTCTTACTTTCCTTCTTTTCCTTTCTTTCTTTCTTTCTGTCTATCTTTCTGTCTCTATTTATTTCTTTCTTTCTTTCTTTCTGTCTATCTTTCTGTCTTTATTTCTTTCTTTCTTTCTTTTTCTTTCTTTCTTTTTTCTTTCTTTTTTTTCTTTCTTTCTTTCTTCTTTCTTTCTTTCTTTCTTTCTCTTTCTTTTTTTCTTTCTTTCTTTCTGTCTTTCTTTCTTTCATTTTTTCTTTTTTCTTTCTTTCTTTCTTTCTTTCTTTCTTCTTTCTTTTTTCTTTTTTTCTTTATTTCTGTCTTTCTTTATTGTTTTCTCTTTCATTTTTCTTTCTTTTTTCTTTTTTCTTTCATTCTTTCTGTCTTTCTTTCTGTCTTTCTTTTTTCTTTCTTTCGTTCTTTCTTTCTTCCTTCTTTCTTTCTTTCTTTTTCTTTCTTTCTTTCTTTCTTTCTTTCTTTCTTATCTCTTTCTTTATTTCTTTCTTTCTTTTTTCTTTCTTTTTTTTTCTTTTTTTATTTCTTTCTTTTTTCTTTCTTTCTTTCTTACTTTCTTTCTTTGTTTTCCTTCATTTCTTTCTTTCTGTCTTTCTTTCTGTCTTTCTTTCTTTTTTCTTTCTTTCTTCTTACTTTATTTCTTTCTTTTTGTTTCTTTCTTCCTTTTTGTCTTTCTGTCTTTCTTTCTTTTTCTTTTTTTCTGTCTTTCTGTCTTTCTTTCTTCCTTTCTTTCTTTCTTTCTTTTTCCTTCTTTATTCCTTTCTTTCTTTCTGACTTTTTTCTTTCTTTTTTCTTTCTTTCTTTATTTCTTTTTCTTTCTTTCTTTCTTTCTGTCTTTCTTCTTTTTTCTTTCTTTCTTTTTCTTTCTTTTTCTTATTTTTCTTTCTTTCTTTTTTCTTTCTTTCTTTCTTTCTTTTTTCTTTCTTTCTTTCTTTCTTTCCTTCTTTTCCTTTCTTTCTTTATTTCCTTTTTCTTTCTTTCTTTCTTTCCTTTTTCTTTCTTTCTTCTTTCCTTCTTTATTTCTTTTTTTTATATCTTTCTTTCTTTCTTTCTTTCTGTCTTTCTTTCGTTCTTTCTTTTTTCTTTCTTTCTTTCTTTTTCTTTCTTTCTTTTTTTCTTTCTTTTCTTTCTTTCCTTCTTTCTTTTCTGTCTTTCTTTCTGTCTTTCTTACTTTATTCTTTCTTTTTTCTTTCTTTCGTCTTTCTTTCTTTCTTTCTTTTACTTTCTTCTTCTTTTTTTCTTTCTTTCTGTCCTTCTTTCTTTTCCTTCCTTTCTTCTTTCTTTCTTTCTTTCTTTTCCTTTCTTTCTATTTTTACTTCCTTTTTTCTTTCTATCTTTCTTTCTTTCTTTCTTTCTTTCTTTCTTTCTTTTTTCTTTCTTTCTTTCTTTCTTTCTTTCTTCTTTCTTTCTTTCTTTCTTTTTCTTTTTTCTTTCTTTCTTTCTATCTTTCTTTCTTTCTTTTTTCTTTCTTTCTTTCGTCTTTCTTTCTTTCTTTCTTTCTTTTACTTTCTTCTTTTTTTCTTTCTTTCTTTCTGTCTTTTTTTCTTTCTTTCTTTTCCTTTCTTATTTCCTTTTTTTTTCTTTCTTTCTTTTTTCTTCTTTTTCTTTCTTTCTTTCTTTCTTTCTTTCTTTCTTTTCCTTTCTTTCTTTTTTCCTTCTTGCTTTCTTTCTTTCCGTTTTCTTTTTTTTCTTTTTTTCTTTCTTTCTTTCTTTCTTTTTCTTTCTTTCTTTCTTTCCTTCTTTTCCTTTCTTTCTTTATTTCCTTTTTCTTTCTTTCTTTCTTTATTTCTTTTTCTTTCTTTCTTTCTTTCTGTCTTTCTTTCTTCTTTTTTCTTTCTTTCTTTTTCTTTCTTTTTCTTATTTTTCTTTCTTTCTTTTTTTTTTCTTTCTTTCTTTCTTTTTCTTTCTTTCTTTTTTCTTTCTTTTCTTTCTTTCCTTCTTTCTTTTCTGTCTTTCTGTCTTTCTTACTTTATTCTTTCTTTTTTCTTTCTTTCGTCTTTCTTTCTTTCTTTCTTTTACTTTCTTCTTCTTTTTTCTTTCTTTCTGTCTTTCTTTCTTTCTTTTCCTTCCTTTCTTCTTTCTTTCTTTCTTTCTTTTCCTTTCTTTCTATTTTTACTTCCTTTTTTCTTTCTATCTCTCTTTCTTTCTTTCTTTTTTCTTTCTTTCTTTCTCTCTTCTTTCTTTCTTTCTTTCTTTTTCTTTTTTCTTTCTTTGTTTCTGTCTTTCTTTCTTTTTTCTTTCTTTCTTTCGTCTTTCTTTCTTTCTTTTTTTACTATCTTCTTCTTTTTTTCTTTCTTTCTTTCTGTCTTTTTTTCTTTCTCTCTTTTCTTATTTCCTTTTTTTTTCTTTCTCTCTTTTTTCTTCTTTTTCTTTCTTTCTTTCTTTCTTTCTTTCTTTTCCTTTCTTTCTTTTTTTCCTTCTTGCTCTCTTTCTTTCCTTTTTTCTTTTTTTTTCTTTCTTTCTTTCTTTCTTTCGTCTTTCTTTCCTTCTTTCTTTCTTTTAATTTCTTCTTCTTTTTTTCTTTCTTTCTTTCTGTCTTTCTTTCTTTCTTTCTTTTTTCTTTTTTCTTTCTTTCTTTCTTTCTTTTTTTCTTTTTCTTTCTTTCTTTCTTTCCCTTTCTTTCTCTTTTTCTTCTTTTTTTCTTCCTTTCATTCTTTTTCTTTCTTTCTTTCTTTCTTTTTCTCTTCCTTTCTGTCTTTATTTCTGTCTTTCTTTATTTCTTCTTTCTTTCTTTTTCTTTCTTTCTTTTTTCTTTCTTTTTTTTCTTTCTTTCTTTCTTTCTTTTTTCTTTCTTTCTTTCTTACTTTCCTTCTTTTCCTTTCTTTCTTTCTTTCTTTCTATCTTTCTGTCTCTCTTTATTTCTTTCTTTCTTTCTTTCTGTCTATCTTTCTGTCTTTATTTCTTTCTTTCTTTCTTTTTCTTTCTTTCTTTTTTCTTTCTTTTTTTTTCTTTCTTTCTTTCTTCTTTCTTTCTTTCTTTCTTTCTTTTTCATTTTTTCTTTCTTTCTTTCTGTCTCTCTTTCATTTTTTCTTTTTTCGTTCTTTCTTTCTTTCTTTCTTCTTTCTTTTTTCTTTTTTTCTTTATTTCTGTCTTTCTTTATTGTTTTCTCTTTCATTTTTCTTTCTTTTTTCTTTCTTTTTTCTTTTTTCTTTCATTCTTTCTGTCTTTCTTTCTCTCTTTCTTTTTTCTTTCTTTCGTTCTTTCTTTCTTCCTTCTTTCTTTCTTTCTTTTTCTTTCTTTCTTTCTTTGTCTTTCTTTCTGTATTTCGTTCTTTCTTTCTTCTTTCTTTCTTTCTTTCTTTTTCTTTCTTTCTTTCTTTCTTTCTTTCTTTCTTTCTTTCTTTCTTTTCTCTTTCTTTATTTCTTTCTTTCTTTTTTCTTTCTTTTTTTTTCTTTTTTTATTTCTTTCTTTTTTCTTTCTTTCTTTCTTACTTTCTTTCTTTCTTTTCCTTCATTTCTTTCTTTCTGTCTTTCTTTCTGTCTTTCTTTCTTTTTTCTTTCTTTCTTCTTACTTTATTTCTTTCTTTTTCTTTCTTTCTTCCTTTTTGTCTTTCTGTCTTTCTTTCTTTTTCTTTTTTTCTGTCTTTCTGTCTTTCTTTCTTCTTTTCTTTCTTTCTTTCTTTTTCCTTCTTTATTCCTTTCTTTCTTTCTGACTTTTTTCTTTCTTTTTTCTTTCTTTCTTTATTTCTTTTTCCTTCTTTCTTTCTTTCTGTCTTTCTTTCTTCTTTTTTCTTTCTTTCTTTTTCTTTTTTTTTCTTATTTTTCTTTCTTTCTTTTTTCTTTCTTTCTTTCTTTCTTTTTTCTTTCTTTCTTTCTTTCTTTCTTTCTTTCCTTCTTTTCCTTTCTTTGTTTATTTCCTTTTTCTTTCTTTCTTTCTTTCCTTTTTCTTTCTTTCTTCTTTCCTTCTTTATTTCTTTTTTTATATCTTTCTTTCTTTCTTTCTTTCTGTCTTTCTTTCTGTCTTTCTTTCGTTCTTTCTTTTTTCTTTCTTTCTTTCTTTCTTTTTCTTTCTTTCTTTTTTTCTTTCTTTTCTTTCTTTCCTTCTTTCTTTTCTGTCTTTTTTTCTGTCTTTCTTACTTTATTCTTTCTTTTTTCTTTCGTCTTTCTTTCTTTCTTTCTTTTACTTTCTTCTTCTTTTTTTCTTTCTTTCTGTCTTTCTTTCTTTTCCTTCCTTTCTTCTTTCTTTCTTTCTTTCTTTTCCTTTCTTTCTATTTTTACTTCCTTTTTTCTTTCTATCTTTCTTTCTTTCTTTCTTTCTTTCTTTCTTTTTTCTTTCTTTCTTTCTTTCTTTCTTTCTTCTTTCTTTCTTTCTTTCTTTTTCTTTTTTCTTTCTTTCTTTCTGTCTTTCTTTCTTTCTTTTTTCTTTCTTTCTTTCGTCTTTCTTTCTTTCTTTCTTTCTTTTACTTTCTTCTTTTTTTCTTTCTTTCTTTCTGTCTTTTTTTCTTTCTTTCTTTTCCTTTCTTATTTCCTTTTTTTTTCTTTCTTTCTTTTTTCTTCTTTTTCTTTCTTTCTTTCTTTCTTTCTTTCTTTTCCTTTCTTTCTTTTTTCCTTCTTGCTTTCTTTCTTTCCTTTTTTCTTTTTTTCTTTTTTTCTTTCTTTCTTTCTTTTTCTTTCTTTCTTTCTTTCCTTCTTTTCCTTTCTTTCTTTATTTCCTTTTTCTTTTTTTCTTTCTTTATTTCTTTTTCTTTCTTTCTTTCTGTCTTTCTTTCTTCTTTTTTCTTTCTTTTTCTTATTTTTCTTTCTTTCTTTTTTCTTTCTTTCTTTCTCTCTTTTTCTTTCTTTTTTCTTTCTTTTCTTTCTTTCCTTCTTTCTTTTCTGTCTTTCTTTCTGTCTTTCTTACTTTATTCTTTCTTTATTCTTTCTTTCGTCTTTCTTTCTTTCTTTCTTTTACTTTCTTCTTCTTTTTTCTTTCTTTCTGTCTTTCTTTCTTTCTTTTCCTTCCTTTCTTCTTTCTTTCTTTCTTTCTTTTCCTTTCTTTCTATTTTTACTCCCTTTTTTCTTTCTATCTTTCTTTCTTTCTTTTTTCTTTCTTTTCTTTCTTTCCTTCTTTCTTTTCTGTCTTTCTTTCTGTCTTTCTTACTTTATTCTTTCTTTATTCTTTCTTTCGTCTTTCTTTCTTTCTTTCTTTTACTTTCTTCTTCTTTTTTCTTTCTTTCTGTCTTTCTTTCTTTCTTTTCCTTCCTTTCTTCTTTCTTTCTTTCTTTCTTTTCCTTTCTTTCTATTTTTACTTCCTTTTTTCTTTCTATCTTTCTTTCTTTCTTTTTTCTTTCTTTCTTTCTTTCGTATTTCTTTCTTTCTTTCTTTTACTTTCTTCTTCTTTTTTCTTTCTTTCTGTCTTTCTTTCTTTCTTTTCTTTCCTTTCTTCTTTCTTTCTTTCTTTCTTTTCCTTTCTTTCTATTTTTACTCCCTTTTTTCTTTCTATCTTTCTTTCTTTCTTTTTTCTTTCTTTTCTTTCTTTCCTTCTTTCTTTTCTGTCTTTCTTTCTGTCTTTCTTACTTTATTCTTTCTTTATTCTTTGTTTCGTCTTTCTTTCTTTCTTTCTTTTACTTTCTTCTTCTTTTTTCTTTCTTTCTGTCTTTCTTTCTTTCTTTTCCTTCCTTTCTTCTTTCTTTCTTTCTTTCTTTTACTTTCTTTCTATTTTTACTTCCTTTTTTCTTTCTATCTTTCTTTCTTTCTTTTTTCTTTCTTTCTTTCTTTCTGTCTTTCTTTCTTACTTTTTTCTTTCTTTCTTTCGTCTTTCTTTCTTTCTTTCTTTTACTTTCTTCTTCTTTTTTTCTTTCTTTCTTTCTGTCTTTTTTTCTTTCTTTCTTTTCCTTTCTTATTTCCTTTTTTTTCTTTCTTTCTTTTTTCTTCTTTCTTTTTCTTTCTTTCTTTCTTTCCTTCTTTTCCTTTCTTTCTTTATTTCCTTTTTCTTTCTTTCTTTCTTTATTTCTTTTTCTTTCTTTCTTTCTTTCTGTCTTTCTGTCTTCTTTTTTCTTTCTTTCTTTTTCTTTCTTTTTCTTATTTTTCTTTCTTTTTTCTTTCTTTCTTTCTTTCTTTTTCTTTCTTTCTTTTTCCTTTCTTTTCTTTCTTTCCTTCTTTCTTTTCTTTCTTTCTGTCTTTCTTACTTTATTCTTTCTTTTTTCTTTCTTTCGTCTTTCTTTCTTTCTTTCTTTTACTTTCTTCTTCTTTTTTCTTTCTTTCTGTCTTTCTTTCTTTCTTTTCCTTCCTTTCTTCTTTCTTTCTTTCTTTCTTTTCCTTTCTTTCTATTTTTACTTCCTTTTTTCTTTCTATCTTTCTTTCTTTCTTTCTTTCTTTTTTCTTTCTTTCTTTCTTTCTTTCTGTCTTTCTTTCTTTCTTTCCTCTTTCTTCTTTCTGTCTTTCTTTCTTTCTTTCTTTTACTTTCTTCTTCTTTTTTTCTTTCTTTCTTTCTGTCTTTTTTTCTTTCTTTCTTTTCCTTTCTTATTTCCTTTTTTTTTCTTTCTTTCTTTTTTCTTCTTTTTCTTTCTTTCTTTCTTTCTTTCTTTTCCTTTCTTTCTTTTTTTCCTTCTTGCTTTCTTTCTTTCCTTTTTTCTTTTTTTTCTTTCTTTCTTTCTTTCTTTCTTTCGTCTTTCTTTCCTTCTTTCTTTCTTTTAATTTCTTCTTCTTTTTTCTTTCTTTCTTTCTGTCTTTCTTTCTTTCTTTCTTTTTTCTTTTTTCTTTCTTTCTTTCTTTCTTTCTTTCTTTATTTTCTTTTTCTTTCTTTCTTTCCCTTTCTTTCTCTTTTTCTTCTTTTTTTCTTCCTTTCATTCTTTTTCTTTCTTTCTTTCTTTCTTTTTCTCTTCCTTTCTGTCTTTATTTCTGTCTTTCTTTCTTTCTTCTTTCTTTCTTTTTCTTTCTTTCTTTTTTCTTTCTTTTTTTTCTTTCTTTCCTTCTTTTTTCTTACTTTCTTTCTTACTTTCCTTCTTTTCCTTTCTTTCTTTCTTTCTGTCTATCTTTCTGTCTCTATTTATTTCTTTCTTTCTTTCTTTCTGTCTATCTTTCTGTCTTTATTTCATTCTTTCTTTCTTTTTCTTTCTTTCTTTTTTCTTTCTTTTTTTTTCTTTCTTTCTTTCTTCTTTCTTTCTTTCTTTCTTTCTCTTTCTTTTTTCTTTCTTTCTTTCTGTCTTTCTTTCATTTTTTCTTTTTTCTTTCTTTCTTTCTTTCTTTCTTCTTTCTTTTTTCTTTTTTTCTTTATTTCTGTCTTTCTTTATTGTTTTCTCTTTCATTTTTCTTTCTTTTATCTTTTTTCTTTCATTCTTTCTGTCTTTCTTTCTGTCTTTCTTTTTTCTTTCTTTCGTTCTTTCTTTCTTCCTTCTTTCTTTCTTTCTTTTTCTTTCTTTCTTTCTTTCTTTCCTTCTTTCTTTCTTTTCTCTTTCTTTATTTCTTTCTTTCTTTTTTCTTTCTTTTTTTTTCTTTTTTTCTTTCTTTTTTCTTTCTTTCTTTCTTACTTTCTTTCTTTCTTTTCCTTCATTTCTTTCTTTCTGTCTTTCTTTCTGTCTTTCTTTCTTTTTTCTTTCTTTCTTCTTACTTTATTTCTTTCTTTTTGTTTCTTTCTTCCTTTTTGTCTTTCTGTCTTTCTTTCTTTTTCTTTTTTTCTGTCTTTCTGTCTTTCTTTCTTCCTTTCTTTCTTTCTTTCTTTTTCCTTCTTTATTCCTTTCTTTCTTTCTGACTTTTTTCTTTCTTTTTTCTTTCTTTCTTTATTTCTTTTTCTTTCTTTCTTTCTTTCTGTCTTTCTTCTTTTTTCTTTCTTTCTTTTTCTTTCTTTTTCTTATTTTTCTTTCTTTCTTTTTTCTTTCTTTCTTTCTTTCTTTTTTCTTTCTTTCTTTCTTTCTTTCCTTCTTTTCCTTTCTTTCTTTATTTCCTTTTTCTTTCTTTCTTTCTTTCCTTTTTCTTTCTTTCTTCTTTCCTTCTTTATTTCTTTTTTTTATATCTTTCTTTCTTTCTTTCTTTCTGTCTTTCTTTCTGTCTTTCTTTCGTTCTTTCTTTTTTCTTTCTTTCTTTCTTTTTCTTTATTTCTTTTTTTCTTTCTTTTCTTTCTTTTCTTCTTTCTTTTCTGTCTTTCTTTCTGTCTTTCTTACTTTATTCTTTCTTTTTTCTTTCTTTCGTCTTTCTTTCTTTCTTTTACTTTCTTCTTCTTTTTTTCTTTCTTTCTGTCTTTCTTTCTTTTCCTTCCTTTCTTCTTTCTTTCTTTCTTTCTTTTCCTTTCTTTCTATTTTTACTTCCTTTTTTCTTTCTATCTTTCTTTCTTTCTTTCTTTCTTTCTTTCTTTCTTTTTTCTTTCTTTCTTTCTTTCTTTCTTTCTTCTTTCTTTCTTTCTTTCTTTTTCTTTTTTCTTTCTTTCTTTCTATCTTTCTTATTTTCTTTTTTCTTTCTTTCTTTCGTCTTTCTTTCTTTCTTTCTTTTACTTTCTTCTTTTTTTCTTTCTTTCTTTCTGTCTTTTTTTCTTTCTTTCTTTTCCTTTCTTATTTCCTTTTTTTTTCTTTCTTTCTTTTTTCTTCTTTTTCTTTCTTTCTTTCTTTCTTTCTTTCTTTTCCTTTCTTTCTTTTTTCCTTCTTGCTTTCTTTCTTTCCGTTTTCTTTTTTTTCTTTTTTTCTTTCTTTCTTTCTTTCTTTTTCTTTCTTTCTTTCTTTCCTTCTTTTCCTTTCTTTCTTTATTTCCTTTTTCTTTCTTTCTTTCTTTATTTCTTTTTCTTTCTTTCTTTCTTTCTGTCTTTCTTTCTTCTCTTTTCTTTCTTTCTTTTTCTTTCTTTTTCTTATTTTTCTTTCTTTCTTTTTTCTTTCTTTCTTTCTTTCTTTTTCTTTCTTTCTTTTTTCTTTCTTTTCTTTCTTTCCTTCTTTCTTTTCTGTCTTTCTTTCTGTCTTTCTTACTTTATTCTTTCTTTTTTCTTTCTTTCGTCTTTCTTTCTTTCTTTCTTTTACTTTCTTCTTCTTTTTTCTTTCTTTCTGTCTTTCTTTCTTTCTTTTCCTTCCTTTCTTCTTTCTTTCTTTCTTTCTATTCCTTTCTTTCTATTTTTACTTCCTTTTTTCTTTCTATCTCTCTTTCTTTCTTTCTTTTTTCTTTCTTTCTTTCTCTCTTCTTTCTTTCTTTCTTTCTTTTTCTTTTTTCTTTCTTTCTTTCTGTCTTTCTTTCTTTTTTCTTTCTTTCTTTCGTCTTTCTTTCTTTCTTTTTTTACTATCTTCTTCTTTTTTTCTTTCTTTCTTTCTGTCTTTTTTTCTTTCTCTCTTTTCTTATTTCCTTTTTTTTTCTTTCTCTCTTTTTTCTTCTTTTTCTTTCTTTCTTTCTTTCTTTCTTTCTTTTCCTTTCTTTCTTTTTTTCCTTCTTGCTCTCTTTCTTTCCTTTTTTCTTTTTTTTTCTTTCTTTCTTTCTTTCTTTCGTCTTTCTTTCCTTCTTTCTTTCTTTTAATTTCTTCTTTTTTTCTTTCTTTCTTTCTGTCTTTCTTTCTTTCTTTTTTCTTTTTTCTTTCTTTCTTTCTTTCTTTATTTTCTTTTTCTTTCTTTCTTTCTTTCCCTTTCTTTCTCTTTTTCTTCTTTTTTTCTTCCTTTCATTCTTTTTCTTTCTTTCTTTCTTTCTTTTTCTCTTCCTTTCTGTCTTTCTTTCTGTCTTTCTTTATTTCTTCTTTCTTTCTTTCTTTTTCTTTCTTTCTTTTTTCTTTCTTTATTTTTCTTTCTTTCTTTCTTTCTTTTTTCTTTCTTTCTTTCTTACTTTCCTTCTTTTCTTTTCTTTCTTTCTTTCTGTCTATCTTTCTGTCTCTCTTTATTTCTTTCTTTCTTTCTTTCTGTCTATCTTTCTGTCTTTATTTCTTTCTTTCTTTCTTTTTCTTTCTTTCTTTTTTCTTTCTTTTTTTTTCTTTCTTTCTTTCTTCTTTCTTTCTTTCTTTCTTTCTTTTTCTTTTTTCTTTCTTTCTTTCTGTCTTTCTTTCTTTCTTTCATTTTTTCTTTTTTTTTCTTTCTTTCTTTCTTTCTTCTTTCTTTTTTCATTTTTTCTTTATTTCTGTCTTTCTGTCTTTCTTTATTGTTTTCTCTTTCTTTCTTTTTTCTTTCTTTTTTCTTTCTTTTTTCTTTTTTCTTTCATTCTTTCTGTCTTTCTTTCTGTCTTTCTTTTTTCTTTCTTTCGTTCTTTCTTTCTTCCTTCTTTCTTTCTTTCTCTCTTTTTTTTCTTTCTTTTTTGTCTTTCTGTATTTCATTCTTTCTTTCTTCTTTCTTTCTTTCTTTCTTTTTCTTTCTTTCTCTCTTTCTGTCTTTCTTTCTTTCTTTCTTTTCTCTTTCTTTATTTCTTTCTTTCTTTTTTCTTTCTTTTTTTTTTCTTTCTTTATTTCTTTCTTTTTTCTTTCTTTCTTTCTTACTTTCTTTCTTTCTTTCTCTTCCTTCATTTCTTTCTTTCTGTCTTTCTTTCTGTCTTTCTTTCTTTTTTCTTTCTTTCTTCTTACTTTATTTCTTTCTTTTTCTTTCTTTCTTCCTTTTTGTCTTTCTTTCTGTCTTTCTTTCTTTCTTTTTCTTTCTTTTTTTCTGTCTTTCTGTCTTTCTTTCTTCCTTTCTTTCTTTCTTTCTTTCTTTTTCCTTCTTTATTCCTTTCTTTCTTTCTGACTTTTTTCTTTCTTTTTTCTTTCTTTCTTTATTTCTTTTTCTTTCTTTCTTTCTTTCTGTCTTTCTTTCTTCTTTTTTCTTTCTTTCTTTTTCTTTCTTTTTCTTATTTTTCTTTCTTTCTTTTTTCTTTTTTTCTTTCTTTCTTTCTTTTTTCTTTCTTTCTTTCTTTCTTTCCTTCTTTTCCTTTCTCTTTATTTCCTTTTTCTTTCTTTCTTTCTTTCCTTTTTCTTTCTTTCTTCTTTCCTTCTTTATTTCTTTTTTTTCTTTCTTTCTTTCTTTCTTTTTCTTTCTTTCTTTTTTCTTTCTTTTCTTTCTTTCCTTCTTTCTTTCTGTCTTTCTTACTTTATTCTTTCTTTTTTCTTTCTTTCGTCTTTCTTTCTTTCTTTCTGTTACTTTCTTCTTTTTTTCTTTCTTTCTGTCTTTCTTTCTTTCTTTTCCTTCCTTTCTTCTTTCTTTCTTACTTACTTTTCCTTTCTTTCTATTATTACTTCCTTTTTTCTTTCTATCTTTCTTTCTTTCTTTCTTTCTTTCTTTTTTTTTGTTTCTTTCTTTCTCTCTTCTTTCTTTCTTTCTTTCTTTCTTCTTTCTTTCTTTCTTCCTTTTTCTTTTTTCTTTCTTCCTTTCTGTCTTTCTTTCTTTCTTTTTTCTTTCTTTCTTTCGTCTTTCTTTCTTTCTTTCTTTCTTTTACTTTCTTCTTCTTTTTTTCTTTCTTTCTTTCTGTCTTTTTCTCTTTCTTTCTTTTCCTTTCTTATTTCCTTTTTTTTTCTTTCTTTCTTTTTTCTTCTTTTTCTTTCTTTCTTTCTTTCTTTTCCTTTCTTTCTTTTTTCCTTCTTGCTTTCTTTCTTTCCTTTTTTCTTTTTTTTCTTTCTTTCTTTCTTTCTTCTTTCTTTTTTTTTCTTTATTTCTGTCTTTCTTTATTGTTTTCTCTTTCTTTCTTTTTTCTTTCTTTTTTCTTTTTTCTTTCATTCTGTCTTTCTTTTTTCATTCTTTCGTTCTTTCTTCCTTCCTTCTTTCTTTCTTTCTTTCTTTTTCTTTCTTTCTTTCTTTGTCTTTCTTTCTGTATTTCATTCTTTCTTTCTTCTTTCTTTCTTTCTTTCTTTCTTTTTCTTTCTTTATTTCTTTCTGTCTTTCTTTCTTTCTTCCTTTCTTTTCTCTTTCTTTATTTCTTTCTTTTTTCTTTCTTTTTTTTTCTTTCTTTATTTCTTTCTTTTTTCTTCCTTTCTTTCTTTTTTCTTTCTTTCTTCTTACTTTCTTTCTTTCTTTTTCTTTCTTTCTTTCTTTTTGTCTTTCTTTCTGTCTTTCTTTCTTTCTCTATTTCTTTTTCTTTCTTTTTTTCTGTCTTTCTGTCTTTCTTTCTTCCTTTCTTTCTTTCTTTTTCCTTCTTTATTCCTTTCTTTCTTTCTGACTTTTTTCTTTCTTTTTTCTTTCTTTCTTTATTTCTTTTTCTTTCTTTCTTTCTTTTTGTCTTTCTTTCTATCTTTCTTTCTTTCTTTCTTTTTCTTTCTTTTTTTCTGTCTTTCTGTCTTTCTTCCTTTCTTTCTTTCTTTCTTTTTCATTCTTTATTCCTTTCTTTCATTCAGACTTTTTTCTTTCTTTTTTCTTTCTTTCTTTTTTCTTTTTCTTTCTTTCTTTCTTTCTGTCTTTCTTTCTTCTTTTTTCTTTCTTTCTTTTTATTTCTTTTTCTTATTTTTCTTTCTTTCTTTTGTCTTTCTTTCTTTCTTTCTTTTTTCTTTCTTTCTTTCTTTCTTTCTTTTCCTTTCTTTTTTATTTCCTTTTTCTTTCTTTCTTTCCTTTTTCTTTCTTTCTTCTTTCCTTCTTTCTTTCTTTTTGTTTCTTTCTTTCTTTCTGTCTTTCTTTCTGTCTTTCTTTCTTTTTTCTTTCTTTCTTTCTTTCTTTTTCTTTCTTTCTTTTTTTCTTTCCTTTCTTTCTTCCCTCTTTCTTTTCTGTCTTTCTTTCTGTCTTACTTTATTCTTTCTTTTTTCTTTCTTTCTTTCTTTCTTTCTTTCTTCCTTTCTTTCTCTTTCTTTCTTTCTTTCTGTCTTTCTTTCTATCTTTCTGTCTTTCTTTCTTTCTTTCTTCTTTCTTTCTTCTTTCTTTCTTTCTTCTTTCTTTTTTCCTTCTTTCTTTTTTTCTTTCTTTCTTTCTTTCTTTCTTTCTTTCATTCTTTTTTTTCTTTCCTTCTTTCTTTTTTCTTTCTTTCTTCTTTCTTTTTTCTTTCTTTCTTTCTTTCTTCCTTTTTCTTTCTTTCTTTCTTCTTTTTTTCCTTCCTTTTTTCTTTCTTTCTTTCTTTTTTCTTTCTTTATTTCTCTCTTTCTTTCTGTCTTTCTTTCTTTTTTTCTTTCTTCTTACTTTCTTTCTTTCTTTCTTTCTTTCTTTTTTCTTTCTTCCTTTCTTTCTTTCTTTCTTTCATCTTTATTTTTCCTTTCTTTCTTTCTTTCTTTCTTCTTTCTTTCTTCTTCCTTTCTTTCTTTTTTTGTCTTTCTTTCCTTCTTTCTTTCTTTCTTTTTCTTTCTTCTTCTTTTTTTCTTTCTTTCTTTCTGTCTTTCTTTCTGTCTTTCTTTCTTTCTTTCTTTCTTTTTCTTTCTTTTTTTCTGTCTTTCTGTCTTTCTTTCTTCCTTTCTTTCTTTCTTTTTCCTTCTTTATTCCTTTCTTTCTTTCTGACTTTTTTCTCTCTTTTTTCTTTCTTTCTTTATTACTTTTTCTTTCTTTCTTTCTTTCTGTCTTTCTTTCTTCTTTTTTCTTTCTTTCTTTTTCTTTCTTTTTCTTATATTTCTCTTTCTTTCTGTATTTCATTCTTTCTTTCGTCTTTCTTTCTTTCTTTCTTTTACTTTCTTCTTCTTTTTTTCTTTCTTTCTGTCTTTCTGTCTTTCTTTCTTTCTTTTCCTTCCTTTCTTCTTTCTTTTTTTCTCTTTCTTTGTTTATTTCTTTCTGTCTATCTTTCTGTCTTTATTTCTTTCTTTCTTTCTTTTTCTTTCTTTCTTTTTTCTTTCTTTTTTTTCTTTCTTTCTTCTTTCTTTCTTTCTTTCTTTCTTTTTCTTTTTTCTTTCTTTCTTTCTGTCTTTCTTTCTTTCTTTCATTTTTTCTTTTTTTTCTTTCTTTCTTTCTTCTTTCTTTTTTCATTTTTTCTTTATTTCTGTCTTTCTGTCTTTCTTTATTGTTTTCTCTTTCTTTCTTTTTTCTTTCTTTTTTCTTTCTTTTTTCTTTTTTCTTTCATTCTTTCTGTCTTTCTTTCTGTCTTTTTTTTTTCTTTCTTTCGTTCTTTCTTTCTTCCTTCTTTCTTTCTTTCTCTCTTTTTTTTCTTTCTTTTTTGTCTTTCTGTATTTCATTCTTTCTTTCTTCTTTCTTTCTTTCTTTCTTTTTCTTTCTTTCTCTCTTTCTGTCTTTCTTTCTTTCTTTCTTTTCTCTTTCTTTATTTCTTTCTTTCTTTTTTCTTTCTTTTTTTTCTTTCTGTCTTTCTTTCTTTTTTCTTTCTTTCTTCTTACTTTATTTCTTTCTTTTTCTTTCTTTCTTCCTTTTTGTCTTTCTTTCTGTCTTTCTTTTTT
>JAVLUU010000557.1:0-2500 GCA_032206185.1 Columba guinea | reverse complement strand
TTTCTTTCTTTCTATTTAATTTCTTTCTTTCTTTCTTTCTTTCTGTTTTCTTTCTTTCTTTCTTTCTTTTTAATTTCTTTCCTTCTTTCTTTCTTTCTTTCTTTTTCTTTCTTTCTTTCTTTATTTTTTCTTTCTTTCTTTCTTTCTTTCTTTCTTTCTTTCTTTTTTCTTTCTTTCTTTCTTTCTTTTTTCTTTCTTTCTTTCTTTTTTCTTTCTTTCTTTCTTCTTTTTCTTTCTTTCTTTCTTTCTTTCTTTTTTCTTTCTTTCTTTCTTTCTTTCTTTTTTCTTTCTTTCTTTCTTTCTTTCCTACGTTCTTTCTTTCTTTCTTTTTTCTTTCTTTCTTTCTTTCTTTCTTTCCTACGTTCTTTCTTTCATTCTTTTTTCTTTCTTTCTTTCTTTATTTATTTATTTTTTCTTTCTTTCCTACGTTCTTTCTTTCTTTCTTTCTTTCTTTTTTCTTTCTTTCTTTCTTTCTTTTTTCTTTCTTTCTTTCTTTCTTTCTTTTTAATTTCTTTCTTTCTTTTTTCTTTCTTTCTTTCTTTCTTTTTAATTTCTTTCTTTCTTTCTTTGTTTCTTTCTTTTTTCTTTCTTTCTTTCTCATCTACGTTCTTTCTTTCTTTCTTTCTTCTTCTTTCTTTCTTTCTTTTTAATTTCTTACTTTCTTTCTTTCTTTCTTTCTTTCTTTCATTCTTTCCTACGTTCTTTCTTTCATTCTTTTTTCCTTCTTTCTTTCTATCTTTCTTTATTTTTTCTTTCTTTCCTACGTTCTTTCTTTCTTTCTTTCTTTCTTTTTTCTTCCTTTCTTTCTTTCTTTCTTTCTTTCTTTTTCCTTTCTTTCTTTCTTTCTTTCTTTCTTTCATTCTTTCTTTCTTCTTACGTTCTTTCTTTCTTTCTTTCTTTCTTTCTTTCCTACGTTCTTTCTTTCCTTTTTCTTTTTTCTTTCTTTCTTCCTTTCTTTTTTCTTTCTTTCTTTCTTTTTAATTTCTTTCTTTCTTCTTTCTTTCTTTCTTCCTTTCTCTCTTTACTACGTTCTTTCTTTCTTTCTTTCTTTCCTACGTTCTTTCTTTCTTTTTTCTTTCTTTCTTTCTTTCTTTTTCTGTTTTCTTTCTTTCTTTCTTTCTTCCTTTTAATTTCTTTCTGTCTTTCTTTCTTTCCTACGTTCTTTCTTTCTTCTTTTTTCTTTCTTTCTTTTTAATTTCTTTCTTTCTTTCTTTCTTTCTTTCTTTTTAATTTCTTTCTTTCATTCTTTCCTACGTTCTTTCTTTCTTTTTTCTTTCTTTCTTTCTTTCTTGTTTCTTTCTTTCTTTCTTTCTTTCTTTCTTTCTTTCTTTCTTTCTTTCTTTCCTACGTTTTTATTTCTTTCTTTTTTCTTTCTTTCTTTCTTTCTTTCCTACGTTCTTTCTTTCATTCTTTTTTTCTTTCTTTCTTTCTTTCTTTCTTTCTTTCTTTCCTACGTTCTTTCTTTCATTATTTTTCTTTCTTTCTTTCTTTCTTTCTTTCTTTCTTTCTTTCTTTCTTTCTTTCTTTCTTTCTTTTTTCTTTCTTTACTACGTTCTTTCTTTCTTTCTTTCTTTCTTTTTTCTTTCTTTCTTTCTTTCTTTTTTCTTTCTTTCTTTCTTTCTTTCTTTCTTTCTTTCTTTCTTTCTTTTTTCTTTCTTTCTTTCTTTTTTCTTTCTTCTTTCTTTCTTTAATTTCTTTCTTTCTTTTTTTCTTTCTTCCTTTCTTTCTTCGTTTTTTTTTCTTTCTTTCTATTTAATTTCTTTCTTTCTTTCTTTCTATCTTTCTTTCTTTCTTTCTTTCTTTCTTTCTTTCTTTTTAATTTCTTTCTTTCTTTCTTTCTATCTTTCTTTCTTTCTTTCCTACGTTCTTTCTTTCTTCTTTTTTCTTTCTTTCTTTCTTTTTAATTTCTTTCTTTCTTTCTTTCTTTCTTTCTTTCTTTCTTTCTTTCTTTTTTCTTTCTTTCTTTCTTTCTTTCTTTCTTTCTTTCTTTCTTTTTAATTTCTTTCTTTCTTTCCTATGTTCTTTCTTTCTTTCTCTTCTCTTTTCTTTCTTTCTTTCTTTCTTTTTAATTTCTTTCTTTCTTTCTTTCTTTCTTTCTTTCTATCTTTCTTTCTTTCTTTCTTTCTTTCCTACGTTCTTTCTTTCTTTCTTTCTTCTTTCTTTCTTTCTTTCTTTCTTTCTTTCTTTCTTTCTTTCTTTTTTGTTTGTTTCTTTCTTTCTTTCTTTCTTTTTTCTTTCTTTCTTTCTTTGTTTCTTTTTAATTCCTTTCTTTCTTTCTTTCCTACGTTCTTTCTTTCTTCTTTTTTCTTTCTTTCTTTCTTTTTAATTTCTTTCTTTCTTTCTTTGTTTCTTTCTTTCTTTCTTTCTTCTTTCTTTCTTTCTTTCTTTCTTTCTTTCTTTCTTTCTTTCTTTCTTTTTAATTTCTTTCCTAAGTTCTTTCTTTCTTTCTTTTTTCTTTCTTTCTTTTTTTCTTTCTTTCTTTCTTTCTTATTTCTTTCTT
>JAVLUU010000556.1:207500-212500 GCA_032206185.1 Columba guinea | reverse complement strand
GAAAGAAAGAAAAATAAGAAAGAAAGAAAGAAGAAAGAAAGAAAGACAGAAAGAAAGAAAGAAAGAAGAAAGAAAGAAGAAAGAAAGACAGAAAGAAAGAAAAAGGAAGAAAGAAAGAAAGAAAGAAAGAAATAGAAAATAAAGAAAGAAAGAAAGAAGAAAAAAGAAAGAAGAAAGAAAGAAAGAAGAAAGTAAGAAAAAAAAACCTAAAAAGAAAATTAGAAGAAAGGAAGAAAGAAAGAAAGAAAGAAAAAGGAAAGAAAGAAAAAAGAAAGAAAGAAAGAAAGAAAGGAAGAAAGAAAAGAAGAAAGAAAAAAGAAAGAAAAAAGAAAGAAAGAAAGACAGAAAGTAAGACAGAAATAAGGAAAGAAAGAAAAAAGAGGAAAGAAAGAAGGAAAGAAAGAAAAATGAAGAAACAAAAAAGAATAAAGAAAGAAAGAAAGAAAGGAAGAAAGAAGAAAGAAAGAAAGAAAGAAAGAAAGTAAGAAAGAAAAAAGAAACACAGAAAGAAAGAAAGAAAGAAAGAAAAAAGAAAGAAAGAAGAAAGAAAGAAGGAAAGAGAGAAAAAAAGAAAGAAAGAAAGAAAGAAAGGAGAAAGAAAGACAGAAAGAAAGAAGAAGAAAGAAAGAAGGAATGAAAAAAGAAAGAAAAAAGAAGGAAAGAAAGACAGAAAGAAAGAAAGAAAAAAAGAAAAAGAAAGACAGAAGAAAGAAAGAGAGAAAGAAAGAAAGAAAACCTAGAAAGGAAGAAAGAAGAAAGAAAGAAAAAAGAAATAAGGAAAGTCAGAAAGAAAGAAAGAAGAAAGAAAGAAAGAAAGAAAGAAAGAAAGAAAGAAAGAAGAAAGAAAGAAAGAACAAAGAAAAAAGACAGAAATAAAGAAAGAAAGAAAGAAGAAGAAAGAAAGAAAGTATGAAAAAAGAAAGAAAGAAAGAAAGAAAAAAAGAAAGAAGATAGGAAAAAGAATAAAGAAAGAAGAAAGAGAAAAGAAAGAAAGAAGAAAGAAAGAAAGGAAGAATAAAAAGAAAAAAGAAAGAAAGAAAGAAGAATGAAAGAAATTAAAATGAAGAAAGAAAAAAAGAAGAAAGAAAGAAAGAAAGAAAGAAAGAAAAAAAAATACAGAAAGAAGAAAGAAAGAATGAAAGAAAGAAAAAAGAAAGAAATAAAGACAGAAAGAAAGAAAGAGAGAAAGAAAAAAAGAAAGAATTAAGAAAGAAAGAAAGAAAGAAAAAAAGAAAGAAAGAAAGAAAGAAGGAAAGAAAAAAGAAAGAAAGAAGAAAGAAAGAAAGAAAGAAAAAAGAAGAAGAAAGAAAAAAGAAAGAAAGAAAGAAGGGAAGAAAGAAAGATAGAAAGAAAAAGGAAAGAAGCAAGAAAGAAAGAAAAAAGAGAAAGAAAGAAAAATAAAGAAAGAAAGAAAGAAAAAAGAAAGATAGGAAAAAAGAAATAAAGAAGAAAGAAAGAAAGAAGAAAGAAAGAAAAAAGAAAGAAAGAAAAAAGAAAGAAAAAAGAAAGAAATAAAAAAGAAAGAAAGACTAGAAAGAAAGACAGAAAGAAAGAAAGAAAAAGAGAAAGAAAAAAGAAAGAAAAAAGGAAGAAAGAAAGAAAGAAGAAAGAAAGAAGAAAGAAAAGAAAGAAAGAAAGAAAAAAGTAAGACAGAAAGAAAGAAAGAAAGAAAAAAGAGAGAAAGAGAGAGAAAAAATGAAAGAAGAAAAAAGAAAGAAAGAAAGAAAGAAAGACAGAAAGAAGAAAGAAAGAAGGAAAGAAAGACAGAAAGAAAGAAAAAAATAAAAGAAAGAAAGAAAGAAAAAAGAAAAAGAAAGGAAAAGAAAGAAAGAAAGAAAGAAAGAAAGATAGAAAAAAAGAAAGACAGAAAGAAAGAAAGAAAGACAGAAAGAAAAAAGAAAGAAGAAAGAAAAAAAAAGAAAGAAAGAAAGGAAGAAAGGAAGAAAGAAAGAAAAAAAGAAAGAAAGAAGAAAGAAAGAAAGAAGAAGAAAGAAAGAAAGAAAGAAAGAGAGAAAGGAAGAAAAAAGAAAGAGAGAAGAAAGAAACAGAGAAAGAAAGAAAAAAGAAAGAGAGAAAGACAGAAAGAAAGAAAGAAAGAAAGAAAGCAAAAAAGAAAGAAAAAAGGAAGAAAGAAAGAAAAACAGAAAGAAAGAAAGAAACAAAGAAAGAAAGAAAGAAAGAAAGAAGAAAGAAAGAAGAAAGAAAGAAAGAAAGAAAGAAAGAAAGAAAGAAAGAAAGAAAGGAAGAAAAAAGAGAGAAGAAAGAAACAGAGAAAGAAAGAAAAAAGAAAGAAAGACAGAAAGAAAGTAAGAAAGAAATAAAGCAAAAAAGAAAGAAAAAAGGAAGAAAGAAAGAAAGACAGAAAGAAAGAAAGAAAGAAAGAAAGCAAAAAAGAAAAAAAAAAGGAAGAAAGAAAGAAAAACAGAAAGAAAGAAAGAAACAAAGAAAGAAAGAAAGAAAGAAAGAAGAAAGAAAGAAAGAAAGAAAAACAAAGAAAGAAAAGAAAGAAAGAAAGAAAGGAAGAAGAATAAAAAAAGAAAAAAGGGAGAAAGAAAGAAAGAAGAAAGAAAGAAAGAAAGAAAGACAGAAAGAAAGAAAAAAGGAAAAGAAAGAAAGAAAGAAAGAAAAAAGAAAAAGAAAGAAAAAGAAAGAAAGAAAAAAGAAAGAAAGACAGAAAGAAAGAAAAAATGAAAGAAAAAAGAAAGAAGAAAGAAAAAACAAAGAAAGAAGAAAGAAACAAAGAAAGAAAGAAAAAAGAAAGAAAGAAAGAAGGGAAGAAAGAAAGAAAGAAATAAAAAGGAAAGAAAGAAAGACAGAAAGAAAGGAAGAAAGGAAGCAAGAAAGAAAGAAGAAAGAAAGAAAGAAAGACAGAAAGAAAGACAGAAAGAAAGAAAGAAGAAAAGGTAAGAAAAAGAAAGAAATAAAGAAAGAAAGAAAAAAGAAAGAAAAAGAAAGAAAGAAATAAGAATGAAAGAAGAAAGAAAGAAAAAAGAAAGACAGAAAGAAAAAAGAAAGAAGAAGAAAGAAAGAAAGAATGAAAAAAGAAAGAAAAAAGAAGGAAAGAAAGACAGAAAGACGGAAAGAAAGAATAAAAAAGAAAAAGAAATAAAAAAAATAAAGACAGAAAGAAAGAAAGAAAGAAAGAAAGAAAAAAGAAAGAAAGAAAGAGAGAAAGAAAGAAAGAAAGAAAGAAAGAAAAAAGAAAGAAAGACAGAAAGAAAGAAAGACAGAAGAAAGAAAGAAAAAAGAAAGAAAGAAAAAAGAAAGAAAGAAAAAAGAAAGAAAGACTAGAAAGAAAGTACGTAAAAAAGAAAGAAAGAAAGAAAAACAGAAAGAAAGACATAAAGAAAGAAAAAAGAAAAAGAAAGAAAAAGAAAGAATGAAAGAAAAAGAAAGAAAGAATGAAGAATGAAAAAAGAAAGAAAGAAAGAAAGAAAGAAAAAGAAAGAAAGAAAGAAGAAGAAAAAAGAAAGAAAGAAAGAAAGAAAGAAAGAAAGAAAGAAGAAAGAAAGAAATAATAAAGAAAAAGAGAAAGAAAAAAAAAGAAAGAAAGACAGAAAGAAAGAAAGAAAGAAGAAAGATAGAAAGAAAGTAAGAAAGAAATAAAGAAGAAAGAAAGAAAGACAGAAAGAAAGACAGAAAGAAAGAAAGAAAGAAAGAAGGAAGAAAGAAAAAAAAGAAAAAAGAAAGGAATAAAGAAAAAAAGAAAGAAGAAAGAAAAAGTAAGAAAGAAAGAAAGACAGAAAGAAAGAAATAATGAAAGAAAGAAGAAGAAAGAAAGAAAGAAAGAAAGAAAAAATAAAGAAAGAAAGAAAAAAAAAGAAGAAAGAAAGAAAGAAGAAAGAAAGAAGAAAGAAAAAAGAAAGAAAGAAAGACAGAAAGAAAGAAAGAAAGAAGAAAGAAAAAAGAAAGAAGAAAGAGTACAGAAAGAAAGAAGAAAGAAAGAAAGAAAAAAGAAAGAAAGAAAGACAGAAAGAAAGAAAGAAAAAAGAAAGAAAGAAAGAAAAAAAGAATGATAGAAAGAATGAAAGACGGAAAAAAAGAAAGAAAAAGGAAGAAAGAAAGAAAGAAGGAAAGAAAAGAAGGAAAGAAAGAAGAAGGAAAGAAGAAAGAAAGAAAGAGAAAGAAAGACAGAAAGAAAGAAAAAAGGAAAAGAAAGAAAGAAGAAAGAAAAAAGAAAGTAAGAAAGAAAATGAAAGAAAGAAAGAAGAAAGAAAAAGAAAGAAATAGAAAGAAAGAAAGAAAAAATAGAAAGAAGAAAGAAAAAAGAAAGAAAGAAAGAGGAAAGAAAGAAAGAAATAAGAGAAAAGAAAGAAGAAATAAAGAAAGAAGAAAGAGAGAAAGAAAAAAAGAAGAAAGAAAAAAAGAAGTAAGAAAGAAAGAAAAGAGAAAGACAGAAAGAGAAACAGAAAGAAAGAAAAATGAAAAAGAAATAAAAAGAAAAAAGAAAGAAAAAAAAAGAAAGAAAGAAAAAAGTAAGAAAGAAAAGAAAGAAAAAAGAAAAAAAGAAAAAAGAAAGAAAGAAAAAAGAAAGAAAGAAAGAGAAGAAAGAAAGAAAGAAAGAAAGGAAAAAGAAAGAAAGAAAGACAGAAACAAAGACAGAAACAAAGACAGAAAGAGAGACAGAAAGAAAGAAAAAAGAAATGAAAGAAAGAAAAGAAAGAAAGAAAAAGAAAGAACGAAAGAAAGAAAGGAAGAATGAAAGAAAGAAAGAAAGAAAAAAGAAAGAAAGAACAAAGAAAGGAAGACAGAAAGAAAGAAAGGAAGAAAGGAAAAAGAAAGAAAGAAAGACAGAAAGAAAGAAGAAAGAAAGAAAGAAAAAAGAAAGGAACAAGAAAGAAAGAAAGAAAGAAAGAAAGAAAGAGAGAAGAAAGAAAGAAAGAAAGAAAGGAAAAAGAAAGAAAGACAGAAAGAAAGACTGAAAGAAAGACAGAAAGAGAGAAAGAAAGAAAGACAGATAGAAAGAAAGAAAGGAAGAAAGAAAGAAAGAAAAAAGAAAG
>JAVLUU010000556.1:157500-160000 GCA_032206185.1 Columba guinea | reverse complement strand
CTTTCTTTCTTTCTATTTCTTTCTTTCTTTCTGTCTTTGTTTCTTTCTTCTTTCTTTCTTTTTACTTTCTGTCTTTCTTTCTTTCTTTCATTCTTTTCCTTTCTTTCTGGTTTTCTTTCTGTCTTTCTTTCTGTCTTTCTTTCTTTCTTTTTTCTTTCTTTTTTTCTTCTTTCTTTCTTTCTTTTTCTTTCTTGATTTCTTTCTTTCTTTCTTCTTTCTTTCTTCTTTCTTTCTTTCTTTTTCCTTCTTTCTTTCTGTCTTTCTTTCTTTCTATCATTCTTTCTTTCTTTCTTTATTTCTTTCTTTCTGTCTTTGTTTCTAACTTTCTTTTTCCTTTCTTTCTTTCTTTCTTTCTATCTTTCCTTCTTTCTTTCTTTCTTTCTTTTTTCTTTCTTTCTTTCTTTTTTCTTTCTTTCTTTCTTTCTTCCTTTCTTTCTTTCTTTTTTCTTTCTTTCTTTCTTTTTTCTTTCTTCTTTCTTTCTTTTTTTCTTTCTTTCTTTCTTTTCTTTCTTTCTTTCTTTTCGTTTCTTTCTCTCTTTCTCTCTTTCTTTCTCTCTTTCTTTCTTTCGATCTTTCTGTCTTTTTTTTCTTTCTTTTTTCTTCCTTTCTTTCTTTCTTTCTGTATTTCTTTTTATTTTCTTTCTTTCTTTCTTTTTTCTTTCTTCTTTCTTTTTTCTTTCTTTCTTTTCTTTCTTTATGTCTTTCTTTCTGTCTTTCTTTTTCCTTTCTTTCTTTTTTCTTTCTTTCTTTCTTTCCCTCTTTCTTTCTTCTTTCTTTTTTTTTCCTTTGTTTCTTGCTTTCTTTCTTTCTTTTTTCTTTGTTTAATTCTTTCTTTCTTTCTTCTTTCTTTCTTTTTTCTTTCTTTCTGTCTTTCTTTCTCTTTTCTTACTTTCTTTTTTATTTCTTTCTTTCTTACTTTTTTCTTTCTTTCTTGTTTCTTTTTTTCTTTCTTCTTTCTTTCTTTCTTCTTTCTTTCTTTTCTTCTTTCTTTCTTTTTTCTTTCTTTCTTTCTTTCCTTCTTTCCTTATTTCTCCTTTCTTTCTTCTTTCTTTCTTTCTTTCTTTCTTTCTTTCTTTCTTTCTTTATTTATTTATTTCTTTCTTTCTCTCTTTCTTTTTTCTTTCTCTCTTTCTTTCTGTCTTTCTTTCTTTCTAACTTTCTCTCTCTCCATTTTCTTTTTTCTTTTTACTTTCTTTCTTTCTTCCTTACTTTCTTTCTTTTTTCTTTCTTTCTTTCTTTCCTTTTTCTTTCTTCTTTCTTTCTTTTTTCTTCCTTTCTTTCTTTCTTTTCTTTCTTTCTTTCTTTTCCTTTCTTTCTCTCTTTCTCTCTTTCTTTCTGTCTTTCTCTCTTTCTGTCTTTCTTTCTGTCTTTCATTCTTTCTTTCTTTCTTTTTTCTTCCTTTCTTTCTTTCTGTTATTCTTTTTTCTTTCTTTCTTTCTTCTTTCTTTCTTTTTTCTTTCTTTCTGTCTTTCTTTCTCTTTTCTTACTTTCTTTTTTATTTCTTTCTTTCTTACTTTTTTCTTCCTTTCTTCTTTCTTTTTTTCTTTCTTCTTTCTTTCTTTCTTCTTTCTTTCTTTTCTTCTTTCTTTCTTTTTTCTTTCTTTCTTTCTTTCCTTCTTTCCTTATTTCTCCTTTCTTTCTTCTTTCTTTCTTTCTTTCTTTCTTTCTTTCTTTCTTTCTTTGTTTCTTTCTTTCTCTCTTTCTTTTTTCTTTCTCTCTTTCTTTCTGTCTTTCTTTCTTTCTAACTTTCTCTCTCTCCATTTTCTTTTTTCTTTTTACTTTCTTTCTTTCTTCCTTACTTTCTTTCTTTTTTCTTTCTTTCTTTCTTTCCTTTTTCTTTCTTCTTTCTTTCTTTTTTCTTCCTTTCTTTCTTTCTTTTCTTTCTTTCTTTCTTTTCCTTTCTTTCTCTCTTTCTCTCTTTCTTTCTGTCTTTCTCTCTTTCTGTCTTTCTTTCTGTCTTTCATTCTTTCTTTCTTTCTTTTTTCTTCCTTTCTTTCTTTCTGTTATTCTTTTTTCTTTCTTTCTTTCTTCTTTCTTTCTTTTTTCTTTCTTTCTGTCTTTCTTTCTCTTTTCTTACTTTCTTTTTTATTTCTTTCTTTCTTACTTTTTTCTTTCTTTCTTCTTTCTTTTTTTCTTTCTTCTTTCTTTCTTTCTTCTTTCTTTCTTTTCTTCTTTCTTTCTTTTTTCTTTCTTTCTTTCTTTCCTTCTTTCCTTATTTCTCCTTTCTTTCTTCTTTCTTTCTTTCTTTCTTTCTTTCTTTCTTTCTTTCTTTCTTTCTTTATTTCTTTCTTTCTCTCTTTCTTTTTTCTTTCTCTCTTTCTTTCTGTCTTTCTTTCTTTCTAACTTTCTCTCTCTCCATTTTCTTTTTTCTTTTTACTTTCTTTCTTTCTTCCTTACTTTCTTTCTTTTTTCTTTCTTTCTTTCTTTCCTTTTTCTTTCTTCTTTCTTTCTTTTTTCTTCCTTTCTTTCTTTCTTTTCTTTCTTTCTTTCTTTTCCTTTC
>JAVLUU010000556.1:147500-152500 GCA_032206185.1 Columba guinea | reverse complement strand
TTTCTTTCTCTTTTCTTTCTTTTTTCTTTGTTTCTTTCCTCTTTCTTTCTTTTCTTCTTTCTGTCTTTCTTTCTCCTTTCTTTCTTATTTCTTTCTTTCTTTCTTTCTTCTTTCTTTCTTTTTTTCTTTCTTTCTTTCTTTCTTCTCTCTTTCTTTTTTCTTTCTTTCTTTCTTCCTTTCTTACTTTCTTTTTTCTTTCTTTCTTTCTCTTTTCTTTCTTTTTTCTTTGTTTCTTTCCTCTTTCTTTCTTTTCTTCTTTCTGTCTTTCTTTCTTCTTTCTTTCTTATTTCTTTCTTTCTTTCTTTCTTCTTTCTTTCTTTGTTTCTTTCTTTCTTTCTTTCTGTCTTTCTTTTTCTTTCTTTCTTATTTCTTTCTTTCTTTCTTTCTTTCTTTCTTTCTTTCTTTCTTCTTTCTTTCTTTCTTTCTTTCTTTCTTTCTTTCTTTCCTTCTGTCTTTCATTGTGTCTTTCTTTCTTTCTTTTTTCTTTCTTTTTTTCTTCTTTCTTTCTTTCTTTTTTCTTTTTTTCTTTTCTTTCTTTTTCTTTCTTTCTTTCTTCTTTCTTTCTTTCTTTCTTTCTTTCTTTCTTTCTTTCTTCTTTCTTTCTTTTTTCTTTCTTTCTTTCTTCCTTTCTTACTTTCTTTTTTCGTTCTTTCTTTCTTTCTATTTTCTTTCTTTTTTCTTTGTTTCTTTCCTCTTTCTTTCTTTTCTTCTTTCTGTCTTTCTTTCTTCTTTCTTTCTTCTTTCTTTCTTTCTTTCTTCTTTCTTTCTTTGTTTCTTTCTTTCTTTCTGTCTTTCTTTTTTCTTTCTTATTTCTTTCTTTCTTTCTTTCTTTCTTCTTTCTTTCTTTGTTTCTTTCTTTCTTTCTTTCTGTCTTTCTTTCTGTCTTTCATTGTGTCTTTCTTTCTATCTTTTTTCTTTCTTTTTTTCTTCTTTCTTTCTTTCTTTTTTCTTTTTTTCTTTTCTTTCTTTTTCTTTCTTTCTTTCTTTCTTTCTTTTTCTTTCTTTCTTTCTTTCTGTCTTTCTTTCTTTCTATCTTTCTTTCTTTCTATTTCTTTCTTTCTTTCGTTTTCCTTTTTTTCTTTCTTTCTGTCTTTTTTTCTGTCTTTCTTTGTTCTTTCATTCTTATTTCTTTCCTTTTTCCTTCTTTCTTTCTTTCTTTTTTCTTTCTTTCTTTTTTTCTCTCCTGTCTTTCTCTCTAGTCTTTCTTTCTTTTTTCTTTTTTTCTTTTTTCTTTCTTTCTTTTTTCATTCTTTCTTTTATCTTTCTTCTTTCTTTTTTTCTTTTTCTTTTTTTCTTCTTTCTTTTTTCTTTCTTTCTTTCATTCTTTCTTTCTTTCTGTCTTTTTTCTTTCTTTTTCTTTCTTTTTCTTTTTTCTTTCTTTCTTTATTTCTGTCTTTCTTTCTTTCTTTCTTTCTTCCTTTCTTCTTTCTTTCTTTTTTCCTTCTTTCTTTCTTCCTTTCTTTCTTTCTTTTTTCTTTCTTCTTTCTTTTTTCTTACTTTCTTTCTTTCTTTCTTCTTTCTTTCTTTTTTCTTTCTTTCTTTTTTCGTTCTTTCTTTCTTTCTTTCTTTGTTCTTTCTTTCTTTTTTCTTTCTTTCTTTCTTCCTTTTTTCTTTCTTTTTTCTTTCTTTCTTTCTTTCTTTCTTTTTTCTTTCTTTTTTATTTGTTTCTTTCCTCTTTCTTTCTTTTCTTCTTTCTGTCTTTCTTTCTTCTTTCTTTCTTATTTCTTTCTTTCTTTCTTTCTTTCTTCTTCCTTTCTTTCCTTCTGTCTTTCTTTCTTTTTTCTTACTTTCTTTTTTCTATCTTTCTTTCTTATTTCTTTCTTTCTTCTTTCTTTTTTTCTTTCTTTCTTCTTTCTTTCTTTCCTTCTTTCTTTCTTTCTTCTTTCTTTCTTTCTGTCTTTCTTTCTCTCTTTCTTTCTTTCTGTCTTTCTTTTTTCTTTCTTTCTTTCTTTCTTTTTTCTTTCTTTTTTCTTTGTTTCTTTCCTCTTTCTTTCTTTTCTTCTTTCTTTCTTTCTTCTTTCTTTCTTATTTCTTTCTTTCATTCTTTCTTTCTTTCTTCTTTCTTTCTTTGTTTCTTTCTTTCTTTCTGTCTTTATTTTTTCTTTCTTTCTTCTTTCTTTCTTTCTTTCTTTCTTTCTTCTTTCTTTCTTTGTTTCTTTCTTTCTTTCTGTCATTCTGTCTTTCATTGTGTCTTTCTTTCTTTCTTTTTTCTTTCTTTTTTCCTTCTTTCTTTCTTTTTTCTTCTTTTCTTTTCTTTCTTTTTCTTTCTTTCTTTCTTTCTTTTTCTTTCCTTCTTTCTTTCTGTCTTTCTTTCTTTCTATCTTTCTTTCTTTCTATTTCTTTCTTTCTTTCGTTTTCCTTTTTTTCTTTCTTTCTGTCTTTCTTTCTTTGTTCTTTCATTCTTCTTTCCTTTTTCTTTCTTTCTTTCTTTCTTTTTTTTCTCTCCTTCTGTCTTTCTCTCTAGTCTTTCTTTCTTTTTTCTCTTTTTTTTTTTCTTTCTTTCTTTTTTCATTCTTTCTTTTATCTTTCTTCTTTCTTTCTTTCTTTTTCTTTGTTTCTTCTTTCTTTATTCTTTCTTTCTTTCTTTCTTTCTTTCTTTCTTTTTTCTTTCTTTTTATTTCTTTTTCTTTTTTCTTTCTTTCTTTATTTCTGTCTTTCTTTCTTTCTTTCTTCCTTTCTTCTTTCTCTCTTTTTTCTTTATTTCTTTCTTTCTTCCTTTCTTTCTTTCTTTCTTTTTTCTTTCTTCTTTCTTTTTTCTTACTTTCTTTCTTTCTTTCTTTCTTCTTTCTTTCTTTTTTCTTTCTTTCTTTTTTCGTTCTTTCTTTCTTTCTTTCTTTATTTCTTTCTTCTTTCTTTCTTTTTTCTTTCTTTCTTTCTTCCTTTCTTTCTTTCTTTCTTTTTTCTTTCTTTCTTTCTTTCTTTTTTCTTTCTTTTTTCTTTGTTTCTTTCCTCTATCTTTCCTTTCTTCTTTGTTTCTTTCCTCTTTCTTTCCTTTCTTCTTTCTGTCTTTCTTTCTTCTTTCTTTCTTTTTTCTTTCTTTCTTTCTTTCTTCTTTCTTTCTTTCTCTCTTTCTTTCTTTCTTTCTGTCTTTCTTTTTTCTTTCTTTCTTATTTCATTCTTTCTTTCTTTCTTTCTTCTTGCTTTCTTTGTTTCTTTCTTTCTTTCTTTCTTTCTTTCTGTCTTTCATTGTGTCTTTCTTTCTTTCATTTTCTTTCTTTTTTCTTCTTTCTTTCTTTCTTTTTTCTTTTTTTCTTTTCTTTCTTTTTCTTTCTTTCTTTCTTTCTTTCTTTTTCTTTCCATCTTTCTTTCTGTCTTTCTTTCTTTCTATCTTTCTTTCTTTCTATTTCTTTCTTTCTTTCGTTTTCCTTTTTTTCTTTCTTTCTGTCTTTCTTTCTGTCTTTCTTTGTTCTTTCATTCTTATTTCTATCCTTTTTCTTTCTTTCTTTCTTTCTTTTTTCCTTCTTTCTTTTTTTTCTCTCCTTCTGTCTTTCTCTCTAGTCTTTCTTTCTTTTTTCTTTTTTTCTTTTTTTTCTTTTTTCATTCTTTCTTTTATCTTTCTTCTTTCTTTCTTTCTTTTTCTTTGTTTCTTCTTTCTTTTTTCGTTCTTTCTTTCTTTCTTTCTTTCTTTCTTTCTTTCTTCTTTCTTTCTTTTTTCTTTCTTTCTTTCTTCCTTTCTTTCTTTCTTTTTTCTTTCTTTCTGTCTTTTTTCTTTCTTTTTTCTTTGATTCTTTCCTCTTTCTTTCTTTCTTCTTTCTGTCTTTCTTTCTTCTTTCTTTCTTATTTCTTTCTTTCTATCTTTCTTTCTTTCTTCTTCCTTTCCTTCTGTCTTTCTTTCTTTTTTCTTACTTTCTTTTTTCTATCTTCCTTTCTTATTTCTTTCTTTCTTCTTTCTTTGTTTCTTTCTTTCTTTCTTTCTTCTTTCTTTCTTTCTGTCTTTCTTTCTCTCTTTCTTTCTTTCCTTCTTTCTTTCTTTTTTCTTTCTTTCTTTCTTTCTTTTATCTTTCTTTTTTCTTTGTTTCTTTCCTCTTTCTTTCTTTTCTTCTTTCTGTCTTTCTTTCTTCTTTCTTTCTTATTTCTTTCTTTCTTTCTTTCTTTCTTTCTTTCTTCTTTCTTTCTTTGTTTCTTTCTTTCTTTCTTTCTGTCTTTCTTTTTTCTTTCTTTCTTTCTGTCTTTCATTCTTTCCTTTGTTTTTTTTTTCTTCCTTCTTTCTGTCTTTCTTTCTTTCCTTTTTCTTTCTTTCTTTCTTTCTTTCTTTTTTTCTTTCTTTCTTTCTTTCTTTCTTTCTTTCTTTCTTTCTTTCTTTCTTTCTTTCTTTTTCTTTCTTTCTTTCTGTCTTTCTTTCTTTCTATCTTTCTTTATTTTTCTTTCTTTCTTTCTTTTTTCTTTCCTTCTTTCTTTCTGTCTTTGTTTCTGTCTTTGTCTTTTTTCTATTTTCTTACTTTCTATTTCTTTCTTTCTTTCGTTTTCCTTTCTTTCTTTCTGTATTCCTTCCTGTCTTTCTTTATTTTTCTTTCATTCTTTCTTTCTTTTTTCTTTCTTTCTTTTTTCTTACTCTCTTTTTTCCTTCTTTCTTTTTTCTTTCATTTTTCTTTCTTTCTCTTTTCTTTCCTTCTTCTTTCTTACTTTCTTTTTTCTTTTTTCTTTTTTCTTTCTTCTTTCTTACTTTCTTTCTTTCTTTCTTTCTGTCTTTCTTTATTCTTTATTTCTTTCTTTCTTCTTTCTGTCTTTCTTTCTGTCTTTCTTTATTCATTCTTTCTTTTTTTCCTTTCTTTATTTCTTTGTTTCTTTCTTTATTTTCCATTCTTTTTTTCTTTTTCTTTCTTTGTCTTTTTTCTTTCTTTGTTTCTTTCTTTCTTTCTGTCTTTCTTTATTTCTTCCTGCCTTTTTTCTTTCTTTCTTTCTTTCTTTCTTTCTTTTTTCTTTCATTTTCTTTTTTCTTTCTTTCTTTCTTTCTGTCTTTCTTTCTTTCTTACTTTCTTTCTTCTTTCTTTTTTTTTCTT
>JAVLUU010000556.1:135000-137500 GCA_032206185.1 Columba guinea | reverse complement strand
TCTTTTATTCTTTCTTTGTTTCTTTCTTTCTTTCTGTCTTTCTTTATTTCTTTCTTTCTTTCTTTCTTCTTTCTTTCTTCTTATTTCTTTCTTTCTTCTTTTTTTTTCTTTCTTTCTTTCTTTTTTCTTTCTTTCTTTCTTCTTCTTACTTTCTTGCTTTCTTTCTGTCTTTCTTTCTTCATTTTTCTTTTTCTTTCTGTCTTTCTTTCTTTCTTTCTTTCTTTTTCTTTCTTTCTTTCTTATTTCTTAATTTCTTCTTTCTTTTTTTTTTCTTTTTTTCTTTTTTCTTTCTTTCCTTCTTTATTCTTCTTTATTTCTTTCTGTCTTTCTTTCTTTCTCTCTGTCTTTCTTTTTCTTTCTATTTCTATGTTTTTCTTTCTTTTTCTTTCTTTCTTTCTTTCTTTCTTTCTTTCTTTCTTTCTTTCTGTGTTTTTTTCCTTCTTTTTTCTCTCTCTCTCTCTTTCTTTCTTCTTTCTTTCTGTTTTTCTTTCTTTCTTTCTTTCTTTCTTTCTTTAATCTTTCTTTGTTTCTTTCTTCCTTTCTGTCTTTATTTATTTTTTCATTCTTTCTTCTTTCTTTCTTTCTTTCTGTCTTTCTTTCTTTCTTCTTTCTTTCTTTCTTTCTGTCTTTCTTTTTATTTTCGTTTTTCTCTCTTTCTTTCTTTTTTCTTTCTTTCTTCCTTGCTTTCTTTCTTTTTTCTCTCTTTCTGTCTTACTTTCTTTTTATTTTTTCTTTATTTCTTTCTTTCTTTGTGTCTTTCTGTCTTTCTTTCTTTCTTTTTCTTTTCTTTTTTCTTTCTTTCTTTCTTTTTTCTTTTTTCTTTCTAAATCTTTTTTTTTCTTTCTTTCTTTCTTTCTCTCTCTCTTTCTTTCTTTCTTTCGTTTTTCTTTCTTTCTTTTTCTTTCTTTCTTTTTTCTTTCTTTATTTCTTTCTTTCTGTCTTTCTTTCTTTCTTTTTCTCTCTTTCTTTCTTTCTTTCTTTATTTCTTTCTTTCTTCTTTCTTTCTTTCTTTTTTTCTTTCTTTCTGTCTTTCTTTCTTTCTTTTTCTTTCTTTTTCTTTTCTTCTTTCTTTCTGTCTTTATTTCTTCTTTTTTCTTTTTTTCTTTTTTCTTTCTTCCTTTCTTTCTACTTCTTTCTTTCTTTCTGTCTTTCTTTCTTTCTTTTTTTCTGTCTTTCTTTCTTTATTTTCTTTCTTTTTCTTTTCTTCTTTCTTTCTTTCTTTCTGTCTTTTTTTCCTTCTTTTTTCTTTCTCTATTTCTTTCTTTCTTCCTTTCATTCTTTCTTCTTTCTTTCTTTTTTCTCTCTTTCTTTCCTTCTTTCTTCTTTCTTTCTTTTATTCTTTCTTTGTTTCTTTCTTCCTTTCTGTCTTTCTTTATTTTTTCTTTCTTTCTTTCTTCTTTCTTTCTTCTTATTTCTTTCTTTATTTATTTATTTATTTTTCTTTCTTTCTTTCTTCTTTCTTCTTTCTTTCTTTTTTTATTCTTCTGTCTTTCCTTCTTTCTTTCTTTCTTTTTCTTTCTTTCTTTCTTTCTGTCTTTCTTTCTTTCCTTCTTCTTTCTTTCTTTCTTTCTGTCTTTCTTTCCTTTTATTTTCTTTGTTTCTTTCTTACTTCTTTCTTTCTTTTTTTCTTTCTTTCTTTCTTTCTTTCTTCCTTCCTTTCTCTCTTTTTTCTTTCTTTCTTTCATTCTTACTTTCTTCCTTCCTTTCTCTCTTTTTTCTTTCTTTCTTTCTTTCTTACTTTCTTTTTCTTTTTTTCTTTCTTTCTTTCTGTCTTTCTTTCTGTGTTTCTTTCTTTATTTCTGTCTTTCTTTTTTCTTTCTTTCTTCTTCTTTCTTTAATTCTTTATTTCTCTCTTTCTTTCTTTCTTTTTTCTTTCTTCTTTCTTTCTTTCATTCTTCTTTCTTTCTTTTTCTGTCTGTCTTTGTTCTTTCATTCTTATTTCTTTCTTTTTTCTTTCTTTCTTTCTTTTTTCATTCTTTTTTTCTCTCTTTCTGTCTTTCTTTCTAGTCTTTCTTTCTTTTTTCTTTCTTTCTTTTTTCTTTCTTTCTTTTTTCTTTCTTTCTTTCTTTCTTTCTTTCTTTCTTTCTTTCTTTTCCTTTCTTTCTTTCTCTCTCTCTTTCTTTATTTCTCTCTTTTTCTTTCTTTTTCTTTTTTCTTTCTGTCTTTCTTTCTGTCTTTCGTTCTCTCTGTCCTTCTTTCTTTTTCCTTTCTTTCTTTCTTTTTAATTTCTTTCTTTCTTTCTTTCTTTCTTTTTCTTCCTTTCTATTTTTCTTTTTTCTTTCTTTCTTTTTTCTTTCTTTCTTTTTCCTTTCTTTATTTGTTTCTGTCTTTATTTCTTTTTCTTTCTTTCTTTCTGTCTTCTTTCTTTCTTTCTATCTTTCTTTCTTTCTTTGTTTTCCTTTTTTCTTTCTTTCTGTCTTTCTTTCTTCCTTTCTTCTTTCTTCTTTCTTTCTTTCTTTCTTCTTTCTTTCTTTCATATTGTTCTTTCTTTCTTACTTTT
>JAVLUU010000556.1:122500-125000 GCA_032206185.1 Columba guinea | reverse complement strand
TCTTTATTTTTTCTTTCTTTCTATCTTACTTTTTTCTTTCTTTCTTACTTTCTATCTTTCTTTTTAATTTCTTTCTTTCTTTTTAATTTCTTTCTTTTTTCTTTCTTTCTTTCTTTCTTTTTTCTTTCTTTCTTTCTATCTTTCTTTCTTTCCTACGTTCTTTCTTTCTTTCTATCTTTCTTTCTTTCTTTCTTCTTTCTTTCTTTCTTTCTTTCTTTTTTCTTTCTTTCTTTCTTTCTTTCTTTCTTTCTTTCTTTCTTTTTTCTTTTTTCTTTCTTTCTTTTTAATTTCTTTGTTTCTTTTTTCTTTCTTTCTTTCTTTCTTTCTTTCTTTCTGTCTTTCCTTCTTTCTTTCTTTCTTTCTTTCTTTTTTCTTTCTTTCTTTCTTTTTAATTTCTTTCTTTCTTTCTTTCTTTCTATCTTTCTTTCTTTCTTACTTTCTTTCATTCTTTCCTACGTTCTTTCTTTCTTTCTTTTTTCTTTACTTCTTTCTTTCTTTCTTTTTAATTTCTTTCTTTCTTTTTAATTTCTTTCTTTCTTACTTTCTTTCTATCTTTCTTTCTTTCTTTCTTTCTTTCCTACGTTCTTTATTTCTTTCTTTCTTCTTTTTTTCTTTCTTTCTTTCTATCTTTCTTTTTTCTTTCTTTCTTTCTTTTTTCTTTCTTTCTTTCTTTCTTTCTTTTTTCTTTCTTTCTTTCTTTCTTTCTTTTTTCTTTCTTTCTTTCTTTTTAATTTCTTTCATTCTTTTTTCTTTCTTTCTTTCTTTCTTTTTTCTTTCTTTCTTTCTTTCATTTCTTTCTTTCCTTTTTCTTTCTTTCTTTTTAATTTCTTTCTTTCTTTCTTTCTATCTTTCTTTCTTCCTTTCTTTCCTACATTCTTTCTTTCTTTCTTCTTTCTTTCTTTCTTTCTTTCCTTCTTTCATTCTATCTTTCTATTTCCTTTCTTTCTTTCTTTTTCTTTCTTTCTTTCTTTCTTTTTTCTTTCTTTCTTTCTTTCTTTCTTTCTTTCTTTCTTCTTTCTTTTTTCTTTCTTTCTTTCTTTCTTTCTTCCTTTCTTTCTTTTTAATTTCTTTCTTTCTTTTTAATTTCTTTCTTTCTTTCTTTCTTTCTATCTTTCTTTTTTCTTTCTTTCTTTCTTTCTTCTTTCTTTCTTTCTTTCTTTTTTCTTTTTTTCTTTATTTCTTTCTCTTTTTTTAATTTCTTTCTTCCTTTTTTCTTTCTTTCTTCTTTCTTTCTTTCCTACGTTCTTTCTTTCTTTCTTCCTTTCTTTCTAATTTCTTTCTTTCTTTCTTTCTTTCTATCTTTCTTTATTCTTTCTTTCTTTCCTACGTTCTTTCTTTCTTTATTTTTTCTTTCTTTCTTTCTTTCTTTTTTCTTTCATTCTTTCTTTCTTTCTTTCTTTCTTTCTTTCTTTCTTTCTTTCTTCTTTCTTTCTTTCTTTCTTTCTTTCTTTCTTTCTAATTTCTTTCTTTCTTTCTTTCTTTCTTTCTTTCTTTCTTTCTTTCTTTCTTTCTTTCTTTCTTTCTATCTTTCTTTCTATCTTTCTTTTCTCTTTCTTTCTTTCCTACGTTCTTTCTTTCTTTATTTTTTCTTTCTTTCTTTCTTTCTTTTTTCTTTCTTTCTTACTTTCTTTCTTTCTTTTTAATTTCTTTCTTTTTTCTTTCTTTCTTTCTCTCTTTTTTCTTTCTTTCTTTCTTTCTTTCTTTCTTTCTTTTTTCTTTCTTTCTTTCTTACTTTCCTACGTTCTTTTTTCTTTATTTTTTCTTTCTTTCTTTCTTTTTTCTTTCTTTCTTACTTTCTTTCTTTCTTTTTAATTTCTTTCTTTCTTTTTAATTTCTTTCTTTTTTCTTTCTTTCTTTTTTCTTTCTTTCTTTCTTTCTTTCTTTCCTACGTTCTTTCTTTCTTTTTTCTTTCTTTCTTTCTTTCTTTCTTTCTTTCTTTCTTTCTTTCTTTCTTTCTTTCTATCTTTCTTTCTATCTTTCTTTTTTCTTTCTTTCTTTCCTACGTTCTTTCTTTCTTTATTTTTTCTTTCTTTCTTTCTTTCTTTTTTCTGTGTTTCTTACTTTCTTTCTTTCTTTTTAATTTCTTTCTTTTTTCTTTCTTTCTTTCTCTCTTTTTTCTTCTTTCTTTCTTTCTTTCTGTCTTTCTTTTTTCTTTCTTTCTTTCTTTCTTTCCTACGTTCTTCTTTCTTTATTTTTTCTTTCTTTCTTTCTTTTTTCTTTCTTTCTTACTTTCTTTCTTTCTTTTTAATTTCTTTCTTTCTTTTTAATTTCTTTCTTTTTTCTTTCTTTCTTTCTTTTTTCTTTCTTTCTTTCTTTCTTTCTTTCCTACGTTCTTTCTTTCTTTTTTCTTTCTTTCTTTCTTTCTTTCTTTCTTTCTTTCTTTCTTTCTTTCTTTCTTTCTATCTTTCTTTCTAACTTTCTTTTTTCTTTCTTTCTTTCCTACGTTCTTTCTTTCTTTATTTTTTCTTTCTTTCTTTCTTTCTTTTTTCTTTCTTTCTTA
>JAVLUU010000556.1:92500-97500 GCA_032206185.1 Columba guinea | reverse complement strand
TTCTTTCTTTCTTTCTTTCTTTCTTTCTTTCTTTCCTACGTTCTTTCTTTCTTTCTTTCCTACGTTCTTTCTTTCTTTCTTTTTTTTCTTTATTTCTTTTTCCTTTCTTTCTTTCTTTCTTTCTTTTTTCTTTCTTTCTTTCTCTCTTTTTAATTTCTTTCTTTCTTTCTTTCTTTCCTACGTTCTTTCTTTCTTTCCTTTTTCTTTCTTTCTTTTTTCTTTCTTTCTTTCTTTCTTTTTTCTTTCTTTCTTCCTTTTTCTTTCTTTTTAATTTCTTTCTTTCTTTTTAATTTCTTTTTTCTTTCTTTCTTTCTTTCTTTTTTCTTTCTTTCTTTCTTTCTTTCTTTCTTTCTTTCTTTTTTCTTTCTTTCTTTCTTTCTTTCTTTCTTTCTTTCTTTCTTTCTAATTTCTTTCTTTCTTTCTTTCTTTCTTCCTTTCTTTCGTTTTTCTATCTTTCTTTCTTTCTTTTTAATTTCTTTCTTTCTTTCTTTTTTCTTTCTTTCTTTCAATTTCTTTCAATTTCTTTCTTTCTTTCTTTCTTTCTTTCTTTCTTTCTTTCTTTCTTTCTTTCTTTCTTTCTTTCTTTTTTCCTACGTTCTTTCTTTCTTTCTTTCCTACGTTCTTTCTTACTTTCTTTTTTTTTCTTTCTTTCTTTTTTCTTTCTTTCTTTCTTTCTTTCGTTCTTTCTTTTTTTTCTTTCTTTCTTTCTTTATTTTTAATTTCTTTCTTTCTCTTTCTTTCTTTCTTTCTTTCCTACGTTCTTTCTTTCTTTCTTTTTTCTTTCCTTCTTCTTTCTTTCTTTCTTTCTTTTTTACGTTCTTTCTTTCTTTTTTCTTTCTTTCTTTCTTTCTTTCTTTCTTTCTTTCTTTCTTTCTTTCTTTTTTCTTTCTTTCTTAATTTCTTCCTTTTTAACTTCTTTCTTTCTTTTTTCTTTCTTTCTTTTTTCTTTCTTTCTTTCTTTCTTTCTTTCTTTCTTACTTTTTTGTTTCTTTCTTTCTTTCTTTCTTTTTTCTTTCTTTCTTTCTTTTTAATTTCTTTCTTTCTTTTTTCTTTCTTTCTTTCTTTTTCCTTCTTTCTTTCTTTTTCTTTTTCTTTCTTTTTTCTTTTTTCTTTCTTTCTTTCTTTTTAATTTCTTTCTTTCTTTTTTCTTTCTTACTTTCTTTTTTCTTTCTTTCTTTCTTTTTAATGTTTTTCTTTCTTTCTTTCTTTCTTTCTTTTTTCTTTCTTTCTTTCTTTATTCTTTCTTTCTTTATTCTTTCTTTCTTTCTTTCTTTTTAATTTATTTCTTTCTTTTTTCTTTCTTTCTTTCTTTCTTCTTTCTTTCTTTCTTTCTTTCTTTCTTTCTTTCTTTCTTTCTTTCTTTCTTTCCTACTTTCTTTCTTTCTTTCTTTCCTACGTTCTTTCTTTCTTTCTTTTTTCTTTCTTTTTTTCTTTCTTTCTTTCTTTCTTTCTTTCTTATTTCTTTCTTTCTTTCTTTTTTCTTTCTTTCTTTCTTTCTTTTTTCTTTCTTTCTTTCTTTTTTCTTTCTTTCTTTATTTCTTTCTTTCTTTCTTTCTTTTTTCTTACTTTCTTCTTTCTTTCTTTCTTTCTTGTTCTTTCTTTCTTTCTTTCTTTTTAATGTCTTTCTTTCTTTCTTTCTTTCTATTTTTCTTTCTTTCTTTCTTTCTTTCTTTTTAATTTCTTTCTTTCTTTTTTCATTCTTTCTTTCTTTTTCTTTCTTTCTTTCTTTCCTTCTTTCTTTCTTACTTTTTTATTTCTTTCTTTCTTTATTTCTTTCTTTTTTCTATCTTTCTTTCTTTCTTTTTAATTTCTTTCTTTCTTTCTTTTTTCTTTCTTTCTTTCTTTCTTTTTTCTTTCTTTCTTTCTTTCTTTCTTTCTTTCCTACGTTCTTTATTTCTTTCTTTTTTTTCTTTCTTTCTTTTTTCTCTTTCTTTCTTTCTTTCTTTCTTTTTTCTTTCTTTCTTTCTTTCTTTTTAATTTCTTTCTTTCTTTCTTTCTTTCCTACGTTCTTTCTTTCATTCTTTTTTCTTTCTTTTTTCTTTCTTTCTTTCTTTTTTACGTTCTTTCTTTCTTTTTTCTTTCTTTCTTTCTTTCTTTTTTCTTTCTTTCTTTCTTTCTTTTTAATGTCTTTCTTTCTTTCCTTCTTTCTTTTTTCTTTTTTTCTTTCTTTCTTTTTTCTTTCTTTCTTTCTTTCTTTCTTTCTTTCTTTCTTTCTTTCCTATGTTCTTTCTATCTTTTTTCTTTCTTTCTTTCTTTCTTTTTACTTTCTTTCGTTCTTTCTTTCTTTCTTTCTTTCCTACGTTCTTTCTTTCTTTCTTTTTTTTTTCTTTCTTTTTTCTTTCTTTCTTTCTTTCTTTTTTCTTTCTTTCTCTCTTTCTTTTTAATTTCTTTCTGTCTTTCTTTCTTTCCTACGTTCTTTCTTTCTTTCTTTCCTTTTTCTTTCTTTCTTTCCTTCTTTTTTCTTTCTTTCTTTCTTTCATCTTTTTAATTTATTTCTTTCTTTTTTCTTTCTTTCTTTCTTTCTTTCTTTCTTTTTTCTTTCTTTCTTTCTTTTTTCTTTCTTTCTTTCTTTCTTTTTACTTTCTTTCTTCTTTCTTTCTTTTTTTTTAATTTCTTTCTTTCTTTCTTCTTTCTTTCTTTCCTTCTTTCTTTTTTCTTTTTTTCTTTCTTTCTTTTTTCTTTCTTTCTTTCTTTCTTTCTTTCTTTCTTTCTTTCTTTCTTTCCTACGTTCTTTTTTTCTTTCTTTTTAATTTCTTTCTTTCTTTTTTCTTTCTTTCTTTTTTCTTTCTTTCTTTTTTCTTTCTTTCTTTCTTTCTTTTTAATTTCTTTCTTTTTTCTTTCTTTCTTTCTTTTTCTTTCTTTCTTTCTTTCTTTTTTCTTTCTTTTTCTTTCATTTTTCTTTCTTTCTTTCTTTCTTTCTTTCTTTCTTTCTTTTTTCTTTCTTTCCTTCTTTTTAATTTCTTTCTTTCTTTCTTTCTTTCTTTCTAACTTTCTTTCTATCTTTCTTACCTCCTTTCTTTCTTTCCTACGTTCTTTCTTGCTTTCTTTTTTATTTCTTTATTTCTTTCTTTTTAATTTCTTTCTTTCTTTCTTTCTTCTTAATTTCTTTCTTTCTTTCTTTCTTTCCTACGTTCTTTCTTTCTTTCTTTTTATTTCTTTCTTTCTTTTTTCTTTCTTTCTTTCTTTTTTCTTTCTTTCTTTCTTTTTTCTTTCTTTCTTTCTTTCTTTCTTTCTTTCTTTCTTTCTTTTTTCTTTCTTTCTTTCTTTTTTCTTTCTTTCTTTCTTTTTTCTTTCTTTATTTCTTTCTTTCTTCATTTCTTTCTTTTTTCTTTCTTTCTTTCTTTCTTTTTTCTTTCTTTCTTTCCTTCTTTTTAATTTCTTTCTTTCTTTTTTCTTTCTTTCTTTCTTACTTTCTTTCTTTCTTTTTTCTATCTTTTTTCTTTCTTTCTTTCTTTCTTTTTTCTATCTTTCTTTCTTTCTTTTTAATTTCTTTCTTTTTTCTTTCTTTCTTTCTTTTTAACTTCTTTCTTTCTTTCTTTCTTTCCTACGTTCTCTCTTTCTTTCTTTTTTCTTTCTTTCTTTCTTTCTTTTTAGTTTCTTTCTTTCTTTCTTTCTATCTTTCTTTCTTTCTTTCTTTCTTTCCTACGTTCTTTCTTTCTTTCTTTTTCCTTTCTTTCTTCTTTCTTTATTTCTTTTTTACGTTCTTTCTTTCTTTTATATTTCTTTCTTTCTTTTTTCTTTTTTTCTTTCTTTCTTTATTCTTTCTTTCTTTCTTTTTAATTTCTTTCTTTTTTCTTTCTTTCTTTCTTTTTTCTTTCTTTCTTTCTTTCTTTCTTTCCTACGTTCTTTCTTTCTTTCTTTTTTCTTTCTTTCTTCATTCTTTCTTTCTTTTTTACGTTCTTTCTTTCTTTTTTATTTCTTTCTTTATTCTTTCTTTCTTTTTAATTTCTTTCTTTCTTTTTTCTTTCTCTCTTTCTTTCTTTTTTCTTTTTCTCTTTCTTTCTTTCTTTCTTTCTTTTTTCTTTCTTTCTTTCTTTCTTTTTAATTTCTTTCTTTCTTTCTTTCTTTCCTACGTTCTTTCTTTCATTCTTTTTTCTTTCTTTTTTCTTTCTTTCTTTCTTTTTTACGTTCTTTCTTTCTTTTTTCTTTCTTTCTTTCTTTCTTTTTTCTTTCTTTCTTTCTTTCTTTTTAATGTCTTTCTTTCTTTCCTTCTTTCTTTTTTCTTTTTTTCTTTCTTTCTTTTTTCTTTCTTTCTTTCTTTCTTTCTTTCTTTCTTTCTTTCTTTCCTATGTTCTTTCTATCTTTTTTCTTTCTTTCTTTCTTTCTTTTTACTTTCTTTCGTTCTTTCTTTCTTTCTTTCTTTCCTACGTTCTTTCTTTCTTTCTTTTTTTTTTTCTTTCTTTTTTCTTTCTTTCTTTCTTTCTTTTTTCTTTCTTTCTCTCTTTCTTTTTAATTTCTTTCTGTCTTTCTTTCTTTCCTACGTTCTTTCTTTCTTTCTTTCCTTTTTCTTTCTTTCTTTCCTTCTTTTTTCTTTCTTTCTTTCTTTCATCTTTTTAATTTATTTCTTTCTTTTTTCTTTCTTTCTTTCTTTCTTTCTTTTTTCTTTCTTTCTTTCTTTTTTCTTTCTTTCTTTCTTTCTTTTTACTTTCTTTCTTCTTTCTTTCTTTTTTTTTAATTTCTTTCTTTCTTTCTTCTTTCTTTCTTTCCTTCTTTCTTTTTTCTTTTTTTCTTTCTTTCTTTTTTCTTTCTTTCTTTCTTTCTTTCTTTCTTTCTTTCTTTCTTTCTTTCCTACGTTCTTTTTTTCTTTCTTTTTAATTTCTTTCTTTCTTTTTTCTTTCTTTCTTTTTTCTTTCTTTCTTTTTTCTTTCTTTCTTTCTTTCTTTTTAATTTCTTTCTTTTTTCTTTCTTTCTTTCTTTTTCTTTCTTTCTTTCTTTCTTTTTTCTTTCTTTTTCTTTCATTTTTCTTTCTTTCTTTCTTTCTTTCTTTCTTTCTTTCTTTT
>JAVLUU010000556.1:70000-80000 GCA_032206185.1 Columba guinea | reverse complement strand
ATTTCTTTCTTTTTTTTCTTTCTTTCTTTTTTCTCTTTCTTTCTTTCTTTCTTTCTTTCTTTTTCTTTCTTTCTTTCTTTCTTTTTAATTTCTTTCTTTCTTTCTTTCTTTCCTACGTTCTTTCTTTCATTCTTTTTTCTTTCTTTTTTCTTTCTTTCTTTCTTTTTTACGTTCTTTCTTTCTTTTTTCTTTCTTTCTTTCTTTCTTTTTTCTTTCTTTCTTTCTTTCTTTTTAATGTCTTTCTTTCTTTCTTTCTTTCTTTTTTCTTTTTTTCTTTCTTTCTTTTTTCTTTCTTTCTTTCTTTATTTCCTTCTTTCTTTCTTTCTTTCTTTCCTACGTTCTTTCTTTCTTTTTTCTTTCTTTCTTTCTTTCTTTCTTTCTTTCTTACTTTTTTGTTTCTTTCTTTCTTTCTTTCTTTTTTCTTTCTTTCTTTCTTTTTAATTTCTTTCTTTCTTTTTTCTTTCTTTCTTTCTTTTTCCTTCTTTCTTTCTTTTTCTTTTTCTTTCTTTTTTTTTTTTCTTTATTTCTTTCTTTCTTTCTTTCTTTTTTCTTTCTTTCTTTCTTTTTTCTTTCTTTCTTTCTTTGTTTCTTTCCTACGTTCTTTCTTTCTTTCTTTTTTCTTTCTTTCTTCTTTCTTTCTTTCTTTTTAATTTCTTTCTTTCTTTTTTCTTTCTTTCTTTCTTTCTTTCTTTTTTCTTTCTTTCTTTCTTTTTTCTTTCTTTCTTTCTTTCTTTATTTCCTACGTTCTTTCTTTCTTTCTTTTTACTTTCTTTCTTCTTTCTTTCTTTCTTTCTTTTTAATTTCTTTCTTTCTTTTTTCTTTCTTTCTTTCTTTCTTTCTTACTTTTTTCTTTCTTTCTTTCTTTCTTTATTTCCTACGTTCTTTCTTTCTTTCTTTTTACTTTCTTTCTTCTTTCTTTCTTTCTTTCTTTTTAATTTCTTTCTTTCTTTTTTCTTTCTTTCTTTCTTTCTTTCTTACTTTTTTCTTTCTTTCTTTCTTTCTTTTTAATGTCCTTTTTCTTTCTTTCTTTCTTTCTTTCCTACGTTCTTTTTTTCTTTCTTTTTAATTTCTTTCTTTCTTTTTTCTTTCTTTCTTTCTTTTTCTTTCTTTCTTTCTTTCTTTTTTCTTTCTTTTTCTTTCTTTTTTCATTCTTTCTTTCTTTCTTTCTTTTTTCTTTCTTTCTTTCTCTCTTTTTAATTTCTTTCTTTCTTTCTTTCCTACGTTCTTTCTTTCTTTCCTTTTTCTTTCTTTCTTTTTCTTTCTTTCTTTTTTTCTTTATTCTTTCTTTCTTACTTTTTCTTTCTTTTTAATTTCTTTCTTTCTTTTTAATTTCTTTTTTCTTTCTTTCTTTCTTTCTTTCTTTCTTTCTTTCTTTCTTTCTTTCTTTCTTTCTTTTTTCTTTCTTTCTTTCTTTCTTTCTTTCTTTCTTTCTAATTTCTTTCTTTCTTTCTTTCTTTCTTTCTTTCTTTCTTTCGTTTTTCTATCTTTCTTTCTTTCTTTTTAATTTCTTTCTTTCTTTCTTTTTTCTTCTTTCTTTCAATTTCTTTCTTTCTTTCTTTCTTTCTTTCTTTCCTACGTTCTTTCTTTCTTTCTTTCCTACGTTCTTTCTTACTTTCTTTTTTTTCTTTCTTTCTTCTTTCTTTCTTTCTTTCTTTTTTACGTTCTTTCTTTTTTCTTTCTTTCTTTCTTTCTTTCTTTCTTTCTTTCTTTCTTTCTTTCTTTCTTTCTTCTTTCTTTCTTTCTTTCCTACGTTCTTTCTTTCTTTCTTTCCTTTTTCTTTCTTTCTTTCCTTCTTTTTTCTTTCTTTCTTTCTTTCGTCTTTTTAATTTATTTCTTTCTTTTTTCTTTCCTTCTTTCCTTCTTTCTTTCTTTCTTTCTTTTTTCTTTCTTTCTTTCTTTCTTTCCTACGTTCTTTCTTTCTTTGTTTTTTCTTTCTTTCTTCTTTCTTTCTTTCTTTCTTTTTAGTTTCTTTCTTTCTTTTTTCTTTCTTTCTTTCTTTCTTTTTTCTTTCTTTCTTTCTTTTTTCTTTCTTTCTTTCTTTCTTTATTTCCTACGTTCTTTCTTTCTTTCTTTTTACTTTCTTTCTTCTTTCTTTCTTTCTTTCTTTTTAATTTCTTTCTTTCTTTTTTCTTTCTTTCTTTCTTTCTTTATTTCTTTTTTCTTTCTTTCTTTCTTTCTTTCTTTCTTTCTTTTTAATGTCCTTTTTCTTTCTTTCTTTTTTCTTTCCTACGTTCTTTTTTTCTTTCTTTTTAATTTCTTTCTTTCTTTTTTCTTTCTTTCTTTCTTTTTCTTTCTTTCTTTTTTCTTTCTTTCTTTCTTTCTTTTTAATTTCTTTCTTTCTTTTTTCTTTCTTTCTTTCTTTTTCTTTCTTTCTTTCTTTCTTTTTTCTTTCTTTTTCTTTCATTTTTCTTTCTTTCTTTCTTTCTTTCTTTCTTTCTTTTTTCTTTCTTTCCTTCTTTTTAATTTCTTTCTTTCTTTCTTTCTTTCTTTCTAACTTTCTTTCTTTCTTTCCTACGTTCTTTCTTTCTTTCTTTTTTTTTCTTTCTTTCTTTTTTCTTTCTTTCTTCCTTTCTTTCTTTCTTTCTTTCTTATTTCTTTCTTTCTTTCTTTTTTCTTTCTTTCTTTCTTTTTAATTTCTTTCTTTCTTATTTCTTTCTTTCTTTCTTTTTCCTTCTTTCTTTCTTTTTCTTTTTCTTTCTTTTTTCTTTTTTCTTTCTTTCTTTTTAATTTCTTTCTTTCTTTTTTCTTTCTTTCTTTCTTTTTTTATTTTTTCTTTCTTTCTTTCTTTCTTTTTAATGTTTTTCTTTCTTTCTTTCTTTCTTTCTTTTTTCTTTCTTTCTTTCTTTATTCTTTCTTTCTTTCTTTCTTTTTAATTTATTTATTTCTCTTTTCTTTCTTTCTTTCTTCTTTCTTTCTTTCTTTCTTTCTTTCTTTTTTCTTTCTTTCTTTCTTTCTTTTTAATTTCTTTCTTTCTTTTTTCTTTCTTTCTTTCTTTTTCTTTCTTTCTTTCTTTCTTTTTTCTTTCTTTTTCTTTCTTTTTTCTTTCTTTCTTTCTTTTTTCTTTCTTTCTTTCTTTTTAATTTCTTTCTTTCTTATTTCTTTCTTTCTTTCTTTTTCCTTCTTTCTTTCTTTTTCTTTTTCTTTCTTTTTTCTTTTTTCTTTCTTTCTTTTTAATTTCTTTCTTTCTTTTTTCTTTCTTTCTTTCTTTCTTTATTTTTTCTTTCTTTCTTTCTTTCTTTTTAATGTTTTTCTTTCTTTCTTTCTTTCTTTCTTTTTTCTTTCTTTCTTTCTTTATTCTTTCTTTCTTTCTTTCTTTTTAATTTATTTATTTCTCTTTTCTTTCTTTCTTTCTTCTTTCTTTCTTTCTTTTTTCTTTCTTTCTTCCTTTCTTTCTTTCTTTCTTTCTTTCTTTCTTATTTCTTTCTTTCTTTCTTTTTTCTTTCTTTCTTTCTTTTTTCTTTCTTTCTTTCTCTTTTCTTTCTTTCTTTCTCTCTTTCTTTCTTTCTTTCTTTTTTCTTTCTTTTATTCCTTCTTTTTAATTTCTTTCTTTTTTCTTTTTTCTTTCTTTCTTTCTTTTTTTTCTTTCTTTCTTTCTTTCTTTTTAATGTCTTTCTTTCTTTCTTTCTTTCTTTCTTTCTTTTTTCTTTCTTTCTTTCTTTCTTTCTTTTTAATTTCTTTCTTTCTTTTTTCATTCTTTCTTTCTTTTTCTTTCTTTCTTTCTTTCCTTCTTTCTTTCTTACTTTTTTATTTCTTTCTTTCTTTCTTTTTTCTATCTTTCTTTCTTTTTAATTTCTTTCTTTCTTTCTTTTTTCTTTCTTTCTTTCTTTCTTTTTTCTTTCTTTCTTTCTTTCTTTCTTTCTTTCTTTCTTTCCTACGTTCTTTATTTCTTTCTTTTTTTTCTTTCTTTCTTTTTTCTCTTTCTTTCTTTCTTTCTTTCTTTCTTTTTCTTTCTTTCTTTCTTTCTTTTTAATTTCTTTCTTTCTTTCTTTCTTTCCTACGTTCTTTCTTTCATTCTTTTTTCTTTCTTTTTTCTTTCTTTCTTTCTTTTTTACGTTCTTTCTTTCTTTTTTCTTTCTTTCTTTCTTTTTTCTTTCTTTCTTTCTTTCTTTTTAATGTCTTTCTTTCTTTCTTTCTTTCTTTTTTCTTTTTTTCTTTCTTTCTTTTTTCTTTCTTTCTTTCTTTATTTCCTTCTTTCTTTCTTTCTTTCTTTCCTACGTTCTTTCTTTCTTTTTTCTTTCTTTCTTTCTTTCTTTCTTTCTTTCTTACTTTTTTGTTTCTTTCTTTCTTTCTTTCTTTTTTCTTTCTTTCTTTCTTTTTAATTTCTTTCTTTCTTTTTTCTTTCTTTCTTTCTTTTTCCTTCTTTCTTTCTTTTTCTTTTTCTTTCTTTTTTTTTTCTTTATTTCTTTCTTTCTTTCTTTCTTTCTTTCTTTTTTCTTTCTTTCTTTCTTTTTTCTTTCTTTCTTTCTTTCTTTCTTTCCTACGTTCTTTCTTTCTTTCTTTTTTCTTTCTTTCTTCTTTCTTTCTTTCTTTTTAATTTCTTTCTTTCTTTTTTCTTTCTTTCTTTCTTTCTTTCTTTTTTCTTTCTTTCTTTCTTTTTTCTTTCTTTCTTTCTTTCTTTATTTCCTACGTTCTTTCTTTCTTTCTTTTTACTTTCTTTCTTCTTTCTTTCTTTCTTTCTTTTTAATTTCTTTCTTTCTTTTTTCTTTCTTTCTTTCTTTCTTTCTTACTTTTTTCTTTCTTTCTTTCTTTCTTTATTTCCTACGTTCTTTCTTTCTTTCTTTTTACTTTCTTTCTTCTTTCTTTCTTTCTTTCTTTTTAATTTCTTTCTTTCTTTTTTCTTTCTTTCTTTCTTTCTTTCTTACTTTTTTCTTTCTTTCTTTCTTTCTTTTTAATGTCCTTTTTCTTTCTTTCTTTCTTTCTTTCCTACGTTCTTTTTTTCTTTCTTTTTAATTTCTTTCTTTCTTTTTTCTTTCTTTCTTTCTTTTTCTTTCTTTCTTTTTTCTTTCTTTCTTTCTTTCTTTTTAATTTCTTTCTTTCTTTTTTCTTTCTTTCTTTCTTTTTCTTTCTTTTTTCATTCTTTCTTTCTTTCTTTCTTTTTTCTTTCTTTCTTTCTCTCTTTTTAATTTCTTTCTTTCTTTCTTTCCTACGTTCTTTCTTTCTTTCCTTTTTCTTTCTTTCTTTTTCTTTCTTTCTTTTTTTCTTTATTCTTTCTTTCTTACTTTTTCTTTCTTTTTAATTTCTTTCTTTCTTTTTAATTTCTTTTTTCTTTCTTTCTTTCTTTCTTTTTTCTTTCTTTCTTTCTTTCTTTCTTTCTTTCTTTCTTTCTTTCTTTCTTTTTTCTTTCTTTCTTTCTTTCTTTCTTTCTTTCTTTCTTTCTAATTTCTTTCTTTCTTTCTTTCTTTCTTTCTTTCTTTCGTTTTTCTATCTTTCTTTCTTTCTTTTTAATTTCTTTCTTTCTTTCTTTTTTCTTTCTTTCTTTCAATTTCTTTCTTTCTTTCTTTCTTTCTTTCTTTCCTACGTTCTTTCTTTCTTTCTTTCCTACGTTCTTTCTTACTTTCTTTTTTTTCTTTCTTTCTTCTTTCTTTCTTTCTTTCTTTTTTACGTTCTTTCTTTCTTTTTTCTTTCTTTCTTTCTTTCTTTCTTTCTTTCTTTCTTTCTTTCTTTCTTTTTTCTTTCTTTCTTCCTTTATTTCTTTTTTTTTAACTTCTTTCTTTCTTTTTTCTTTCTTTCTTTCTTTTTTCTTTCTTTCTTTCTTTCTTTCTTTCTTTCTTTCTTTCTTACTTTTTTGTTTCTTTCTTTCTTTCTTTTTTCTTTCTTTCTTTCTTTTTCCTTCTTTCTTTCTTTTTCTTTTTCTTTCTTTTTTCTTTTTTCTTTCTTTCTTTCTTTTTAATTTCTTTCTTTCTTTTTTCTTTCTTTCTTTTTTCTTTCTTTCTTTCATTATTCTTTCTTTCTTTCTTTCTTTTTAATTTATTTCTTTCTTTTTTCTTTCTTTCTTTCTTCTTTCTTTCTTTCTTTCTTTCTTTCTTTCTTTCTTTCTTTCTTTCCTACTTTCTTTCTTTCTTTCTTTCCTACGTTCTTTCTTTCTTTCTTTTTTTTTCTTTCTTTCTTTTTTCTTTCTTTCTTTCTTTCTTTCTTTCTTTCTTTCTTTCTTTCTTTCTTCTTTCTTTCTTTCTTTTTTCTTTTCTTTCTTTCTTTTTTCTTTCTTTCTTTCTTTTTTCTTTCTTTCTTTCTTTCTTTCTTTCTTTCTTTCTTTCTTTCTTTTTTCTTTCTTTTATTCCTTCTTTTTAATTTCTTTCTTTTTTCTTTTTTTCTTTCTTTCTTTCTTTTTTTTCTTTCTTTCTTTCTTTCTTTTTTCTTACTTTCTTCTTTCTTTCTTTCTTTCTTTCTTGCTTGTTCTTTCTTTCTTTCTTTCTTTTTAATGTCTTTCTTTCTTTCTTTTTTCTTTCTTTCTTTCTTTCTTTCTTTTTAATTTCTTTCTTTCTTTTTTCATTCTTTCTTTCTTTTTCTTTCTTTCTTTCTTTCCTTCTTTCTTTCTTACTTTTTTCTTTCTTTCTTTCTTTCTTTCTTTTTTCTATCTTTCTTTCTTTCTTTTTAATTTCTTTCTTTCTTTCTTTTTTCTTTCTTTCTTTCTTTTTTCTTTCTTTCTTTCTTTCTTTCTTTCTTTCTTTCTTTCATACGTTCTTTATTACTTTCTTTTTTTTCTTTCTTTCTTTTTTCTCTTTCTTTCTTTCTTTCTTTCTTTCTTTTTTCTTTCTTTCTTTCTTTCTTTTTAATTTCTTTCTTTCTTTCTTTCTTTTTTCTTTCTTTCTTCTTTCTTTCTTTCTTTCCTACGTTCTTTCTTTCTTTCTTTCCTTTTTCTTTCTTTCTTTCCTTCTTTTTTCTTTCTTTCTTTCTTTCATCTTTTTAATTTATTTCTTTCTTTTTTCTTTCCTTCTTTCCTTCTTTCTTTCTTTCTTTCTTTTTTCTTTCTTTCTTTCTTTCTTTCTTTCCTACGTTCTTTCTTTCTTTGTTTTTTCTTTCTTTCTTCTTTCTTTCTTTCTTTCTTTTTAGTTTCTTTCTTTCTTTTTTCTTTCTTTCTTTCTTTCTTTCTTTTTTCTTTCTTTCTTTCTTTTTTCTTTCTTTCTTTCTTTCTTTATTTCCTACGTTCTTTCTTTCTTTCTTTTTACTTTCTTTCATCTTTCTTTCTTTCTTTCTTTATTTCCTACGTTCTTTCTTTCTTTCTTTTTACTTTCTTTCTTCTTTCTTTCTTTCTTTCTTTTTAATTTCTTTCTTTCTTTTTTCTTTCTTTCTTTCTTTCTTTATTTCTTTTTTCTTTCTTTCTTTCTTTCTTTCTTTTTAATGTCCTTTTTCTTTCTTTCTTTCTTTCTTTCCTACGTTCTTTTTTTCTTTCTTTTTAATTTCTTTCTTTCTTTTTTCTTTCTTTCTTTCTTTTTCTTTCTTTCTTTTTTCTTTCTTTCTTTCTTTCTTTTTAATTTCTTTCTTTCTTTTTTCTTTCTTTCTTTCTTTTTCTTTCTTTCTTTCTTTCTTTTTTCTTTCTTTTTCTTTCATTTTTCTTTCTTTCTTTCTTTCTTTCTTTCTTTCTTTTTTCTTTCTTTCCTTCTTTTTAATTTCTTTATTTCTTTCTTTCTTTCTTTCTAACTTTCTTTCTATCTTTCTTACCTCCTTTCTTTCTTTCCTACGTTCTTTCTTGCTTTCTTTTTTATTTCTTTCTTTCTTTCTTTTTAATTTCTTTCTTTCTTTCTTTTTTCTTTCTTTCTTTCTTCTTAATTTCTTTCTTTCTTTCTTTCTTTCTTTACTACGTTCTTTCTTTCTTTATTTTATTTCTTTCTTTCTTTTTTATTTCTTTCTTTCTTTCTTTCTTTTTAATTTCTTTCTTTCTTTCTTCCTTCCTTTCTTTCTTTCTTTCTTCTTTCTTTCTTTCTTTCTTTTTTACGTTCTTTCTTTCTTTTATATTTCTTTCTTTCTTTCTTTCTTTCTTCTTTCTTTCTTTCTTTCTTTTTTACGTTCTTTCTTTCTTTTATATTTCTTTCTTTCTTTCTTTCTTTCTTTCTTTTTTCTTTCATTCTTTCTTTCTTTCTTTTTAATGTCTTTCTTTCTTTCTTTCATTCTTTCTTTCTTTCTTATTTCTTTTTTTCTTTCTTTCTTTATTCTTTCTTTCTTTCTTTTTAATTTCTTTCTTTCTTTTTTCTTTCTTTCTTTTTTCTTTCTTTCTTTCTTTCTTTCCTACGTTCTTTCTTTCTTTCCTTTTTCTTTCTTTCTTTTTTCTTTCTTTCTTTCTTTCTTTTTTCTTTCTTTCTTACTTTTTCTTTCTTTTTAATTTCTTTCTTTCTTTTTAATTTCTTTTTTCTTTCTTTCTTTCTTTCTTTTTTCTTTCTTTCTTTCTTTCTTTCTTTCTTTCTTTCTTTCTTTTTTCTTTCTTTCTTTCTTTCTTTCTTTCTTTCTAATTTCTTTCTTTCTTTCTTTCTTTCTTTCTTTCTTTCTTTTTAATTTCTTTCTTTCTTTTTTCTTTCTTTCTTTCTTTTTCTTTCTTTCTTTCTTTCTTTTTTCTTTCTTTTTCTTTCTTTTTTCATTCTTTCTTTCTTTCTTTCTTTTTTCTTTCTTTCTTTCTCTCTTTTTAATTTCTTTCTTTCTTTCTTTCCTACGTTCTTTCTTTCTTTCCTTTTTCTTTCTTTCTTTTTCTTTCTTTCTTTTTTTCTTTATTCTTTCTTTCTTACTTTTTCTTTCTTTTTAATTTCTTTCTTTCTTTTTAATTTCTTTTTTCTTTCTTTCTTTCTTTCTTTTTTCTTTCTTTCTTTCTTTCTTTCTTTCTTTCTTTCTTTCTTTCTTTCTTTTTTCTTTCTTTCTTTCTTTCTTTCTTTCTTTCTTTCTTTCTTTCTAATTTCTTTCTTTCTTTCTTTCTTTTTTCTTTCTTTCTTTCAATTTCTTTCTTTCTTTCTTTCTTTCTTTCTTTCCTACGTTCTTTCTTTCTTTCTTTCCTACGTTCTTTCTTACTTTCTTTTTTTTCTTTCTTTCTTCTTTCTTTCTTTCTTTCTTTTTTACGTTCTTTCTTTCTTTTTTCTTTCTTTCTTTCTTTCTTTCTTTCTTTCTTTCTTTCTTTTTTCTTTCTTTCTTCCTTTATTTCTTTTTTTTTAACTTCTTTCTTTCTTTTTTCTTTCTTTCTTTCTTTTTTCTTTCTTTCTTTCTTTCTTTCTTTCTTTCTTTCTTTCTTTCTTTCTTACTTTTTTGTTTCTTTCTTTCTTTCTTTTTTCTTTCTTTCTTTCTTTTTCCTTCTTTCTTTCTTTTTCTTTTTCTTTCTTTTTTCTTTTTTCTTTCTTTCTTTCTTTTTAATTTCTTTCTTTCTTTTTTCTTTCTTTCTTTTTTCTTTCTTTCTTTCATTATTCTTTCTTTCTTTCTTTCTTTTTAATTTATTTCTTTCTTTTTTCTTTCTTTCTTTCTTCTTTCTTTCTTTCTTTCTTTCTTTCTTTCTTTCTTTCTTTCTTTCCTACTTTCTTTCTTTCTTTCTTTCCTACGTTCTTTCTTTCTTTCTTTTTTTTTCTTTCTTTCTTTTTTCTTTCTTTCTTTCTTTCTTTCTTTCTTTCTTTCTTTCTTTCTTTTTTCTTTCTTTCTTTCTTTTTTCTTTTCTTTCTTTCTTTTTTCTTTCTTTCTTTCTTTTTTCTTACTTTCTTCTTTCTTTCTTTCTTTCTTGCTTGCTTGTTCTTTCTTTCTTTCTTTTTAATGTCTTTCTTTCTTTCTTTCTTTTTTCTTTCTTTCTTTCTTTCTTTCTTTTTAATTTCTTTCTTTCTTTTTTCATTCTTTCTTTCTTTTTCTTTCTTTCTTTCTTTCCTTCTTTCTTTCTTACTTTTTTCTTTCTTTCTTTCTTTCTTTCTTTTTTCTATCTTTCTTTCTTTCTTTTTAATTTCTTTCTTTCTTTCTTTTTTCTTTCTTTCTTTCTTTCTTTTTTCTTTCTTTCTTTCTTTCTTTCTTTCTTTCTTTCTTTCTTTCTTTCATACGTTCTTTATTA
>JAVLUU010000556.1:7500-10000 GCA_032206185.1 Columba guinea | reverse complement strand
TTTTTTCTTTTTTCTTTCTTTCTTTCTTTCTTTCTTCTGTCTTTCTTTCTTTCCTACGTTCGTTCTTTCTTTCTTTCCTACGTTCTTTCTTTCTTTTTTTTTCTTTCTTTCTTTTTTCTTTCTTTCTTTCTTTCTTTCCTACGTTCGTTCTTTCTTTCTTTCCTACGTTCTTTCTTTCTTTTTTTTTCTTTCTTTCTTTTTTCTTTCTTTCTTTCTTTCTTTCTTTTTTCTTTTTTTCTTTCTCTCTTTCTTTTTAATTTCTTTCTTTCTTTCTTTCTTTCCTACGTTCTTTCTTTCTTTCTTTTTTCCTTCTTTCTTTCTTTCTTTCTTTCTTTCTTACGTTCTTTCTTTCTTCCTTTCTTTCTTTTTTCTTTCTTTCTTTCTTTCTTTCTTTTTTCTTTCTTTCTTTTTAATTTCTTTCTTTCTTTCTTTTTTCTTTTTTTCTTTCTTTCTTTCTTTTTTCTTTCTTTCTTCCTTTCTTTTTTCTTTTTTCTTTCCTTCTTTTTAATTTCTTTCTTTCTTTTTTCTTTCTTTGTTTTTTCTTTCTTTCTTCTATCTTTCTTTCTTTCCTTCTTTCTTAATTTCTTTCTTTTTTCTTTCTTTCTTACTTTCTTTTCAATTTCTTTCTTTCTTTCTTTCTTTCTATCTTTGTTTCTTTCTTTCTTTCTTTCTATCTTTGTTTCTTTCTTTCTTTCTTTCTTTCCTACGTTCTTTCTTTCTTTCTTTTTTTTTCTTTCTTTCTTTTTTCTTTCTTTTTTCTTTCTTTCTTCCTTTCTTTTTTCTTTTTTCTTTCCTTCTTTTTAATTTCTTTCTTTTTTTTTCTTTCTTTCTTCTTTCTTTCTTACTTTTTTACGTTATTTCTTTCTTTTTTCTTTCTTTCTTTCTTTCTTTCTTTCTTTCTTTCTTTCTTTTTTCTTTCATTCTTTTAATGTCTTTCTCTCTTTCTTTCTTTCTTTCTTTTTTATTTTTTTCTTTCTTTCTTTATTCTTTCTTTCTTTCTTTCTTTCTTTCTTTCTTTTTAATTTTTTTCTTTTTTCTTTCTTTCTTTCTTTCTTTCTTCTGTCTTTCTTTCTTTCCTACGTTCGTTCTTTCTTTCTTTCCTACGTTCTTTCTTTCTTTTTTTTTCTTTCTTTCTTTTTTCTTTCTTTCTTTCTTTCTTTCTTTTTTCTTTTTTTCTTTCTTTCTTTCTTTTTAATTTCTTTCTTTCTTTCTTTCTTTCCTACGTTCTTTCTTTCTTTCTTTTTTCCTTCTTTCTTTCTTTCTTTCTTTCTTTCTTACGTTCTTTCTTTCTTTCTTTCTTTCTTTTTAATTTCTTTCTTTCTTTCTTTTTTCTTTCTTTCTTTCTTTCTTTCTTTTTTCTTTCTTTCTTCCTTTCTTTTTTCTTTTTTCTTTCCTTCTTTTTAATTTCTTTCTTTCTTTTTTCTTTCTTTGTTTTTTCTTTCTTTCTTCTTTCTTTCTTTCCTTCTTTCTTAATTTCTTCCTTTTTTCTTTCTTTCTTACTTTCTTTTCAATGTCTTTCTTTCTTTCTTTCTATCTTTGTTTCTTTCTTTCTTTCTTTCTTTCCTACGTTCTTTTTTTTTTTTTTCTTTCTTTCTTTCTTTCTTTCTTTCTTTCTTTTTTCTTTCTTTCTTTCTTTCTTTTTATTTCTTTCTTTCTTTTTTCTTTCTTTCTTTCTATTTTCTTTCCTTCTTTCTTTCTTTCTTTCTTTCCTACGTTCTTTCTTTCTTTCTTTTTTTTTCTTTCTTTCTTTTTTCTTTCTTTCTTTCTTTCTTTCTTTCTTTCTTTTTTCTTTCTTTCTTTCTCTCTTTCTTTTTAATTTCTTTCTTTCTTTCTTTCTTTCCTACGTTCTTTCTTTCTTTCTTTTTTCCTTCTTTCTTTCTTTCTTTCTTTCTTTCTTACGTTCTTTCTTTCTTCCTTTCTTTCTTTTTTCTTTCTTTCTTTCTTTCTTTCTTTTTTCTTTCTTTCTTTTTAATTTCTTTCTTTCTTTCTTTTTTCTTTTTTTCTTTCTTTCTTTCTTTTTTCTTTCTTTCTTCCTTTCTTTTTTCTTTTTTCTTTCCTTCTTTTTAATTTCTTTCTTTCTTTTTTCTTTCTTTGTTTTTTCTTTCTTTCTTCTATCTTTCTTTCTTTCCTTCTTTCTTAATTTCTTTCTTTTTTCTTTCTTTCTTGCTTTCTTTTCAATTTCTTTCTTTCTTTCTTTCTTTCTTTCTATCTTTGTTTCTTTCTTTCTTTCTTTCTATCTTTGTTTCTTTCTTTCTTTCTTTCTTTCCTACGTTCTTTCTTTCTTTCTTTTTTTTTCTTTCTTTCTTTTTTCTTTCTTTTTTCTTTCTTTCTTCCTTTCTTTTTTCTTTTTTCTTTCCTTCTTTTTAATTTCTTTCTTTTTTTTTCTTTCTTTCTTCTTTCTTTCTTACTTTTTTACGTTATTTCTTTCTTTTTTCTTTCTTTCTTTCTTTCTTTCTTTCTTCTGTCTTTCTTTCTTTCCTACGTTCGTTCTTTCTTTCTT
>JAVLUU010000555.1:105000-110000 GCA_032206185.1 Columba guinea | reverse complement strand
AGAGGAAAAGAAAGAAAGAAAGAAAGAAAGAAGGAAAGATAGAAGAAAAGAAAGAAAGACAGAAAGAAAGAAAGAAAGAAAGAAAGAAAGAAAGAAAAAAGAAAGAAAGGAAGAAAGAAAGAAAGAAAGAAAGAAAAAAGAAAGAAAGAAAGAAGAAAGAAAGAAAAAAGAAAGAAAGAAAAAAAAGAAACAAAAAAGAAAGAAAGAAAAAAGAAAGAAAGACAGAAAGACAGAAAGAAAGAAAGAAAGAAAAAAGAAAGAAAAAAGAAAGAAAGAAAGACAGAGAGAAAGAAAGAAAGAAGAAAAAAGAAAGAAAGAAAGAAAGAAAGAGAAAAGAAAGAAAGAAAGAAAGAAAGAAAGGAAAAAAGAGAAAAGGAAGAAAGGAAAAGAAAGAAAGAAAGAAATAAAGAAAGAAAGAAAAAATAAAGAAAGAAGAAAGAAAGAAAGAAAGAAAGAAGAAACAAAGAAGAAACAAAGAAAGAAAGAAAGACAAAAAAAGAAAGATGAAAAGAAAGAAAGAAAGAAAGAAAGCAAAATGAAAGAAAGAAAAACAGAAAGAAGAAAGAAAGAAAGAAAGAAAAGAAAGAAAAAAGAAAAAAGAAAGAAAAAAGAAAGAAGAAAGAAAGAAAGAAAGAAGGAAGAAAGAGAGAAAGACAGAAAGAAAGGAAGAAATTAAAAGGAAGAAAGAAAGAAAGAAAAGAAAGAAAGAAAGAAAGACAGAAAGAAAGAAAAAAGGAAAAGAAATAAAGAAAGAAAGAAGAAAGAAAGAAAAAGAAAGAAAGAAAGAAAGAAATAAGAATGAAAGAAGAAAGAAAAAAGACAGAAAGAAAAAAGAAAGAAGAAGAAAGAAAGAAAGAATGAAAAAATAAAGAAAAAAAAAGGAAAGAAAGACAGAAAGAAAGACGGAAAGAAAGAATAAAAACAGAAAAAGAAATAAAAAAAAATAAAGACAGAAAGAAAGAAAAGAGGAAAGAAAGAAATAAAGAAGATAGAAAGAATGAAAGAAAGAAAGAAAGAAAAAAAAAGAAAGAAAGACAGAAAGAAAGAAAGACAGAAGAAAGAAAGAAAAAAGAAAGAAAGAAAAAAGAAAGAAAGAGAAAAGAAAGAAAGACTAGAAAGAAAGACAGAAAGAGAGAAAAAGAGAAAGAAAAAAAAAGAAATAAGAATGAAAAAACAAAGAAAGACAGAAAGAAAGACAGAAAGAAAGACATAAAGAAAGAAAGAAAGAACAAAAGAAAGGAAGAAAAAAGAGAGGAAGAAAAAAAAAATAAAGACAGAAATCAAGACAGAAAGAAAGAAAGAAAGAAAAAAGAAACAAAGAAGAAGAAAGAAAGAAAGAAAAATAAAAGAAAGAAAAAAAGACAGACAGAAAGAATGAAAGAAAGGAAAAGTTGGAAAGAAAAAAGAAAAAAGGAAGTAAGACAGAAAAAAGAAAGAAAAGGGAAAGAAAGAAAAAGACACAAAGAAAGAAAGAAAAAAGAAAGAAAGATAGAAAGAAAAAATGAAAGAACGAAGAAAGAAAGAAAGAAAGAAAAAAGAAAGACAGAAAGAAAGAGAGGAAGGAAGCAAGAAGAAAGAAGAAAGAAAGAAAGAAGAAAGAAAGAAAGAAAGGGAGAAAGAAAAAAAGAAAGAAGAAAGAAAAAATAAATAAATAAATAAAGAAAGAAAGAAAGAAAAAAATAAATAAAGAAAGAAAGACAGAAAGAAAGAAAGAAAGAGAGAAAAAAAAGAAAGAAAGAAGAAAGAAAGAGCGAAAGAAAGAAAAAAGAAAGAAAGAAGAAAGAAAGATAGAAAGAAAGAAGAAAGAAGAAACAAAGAAAGAAAGATAGAAAAAAAGAAAGATAGAAACAAGGAAAGAAAGATGAAAAGAAAGAAAGAAAGAAAGAAAGAAAAAAGAAAGAGAAAAGAAGAAAGAAAGAAGAAAGAAAGAAAGAAAGAAAAGAAAGAAAAAAGAAAAAAGAAAGAAAAAAGAAAGAAAGAAGAAAGAAGGAAGAAAGAAATAAGAAAGAAATGCAAAGAAATAAAGAAAGAAAGAAAGAAAGAAAGAAAAGAAAGAAAGAAACAAAGACAGAAAGACAGAAAGAAATAAAAAAGGAAAAGAAAGAAAGAAAGAAAGAAAAAAAAAAGAAAAAGAAAGAAAAAGAAAGAAAGAAAGAAAGAAAGAAAAAAGAAAGAAAGAAAGAAAGAAAAAAGAAAGAAAGAAAGAAAGACAGAAAGAAAGAAAGAAAAAAGAAAAAGAAAGAAAAAGAAAGAAAGAAAGAAAGAAAGAAAGAAAGAAAGAAATAAGAAAGAAAGAATAAAGAAAAAAGAAAGAAAGAAAGAAAAAAGAAAGAAGAAGAAAGAAAGAAAGAATGAAAAAAGAAAGAAAAAAGAAGGAAAGAAAGACAGAAAGACAGAAAGAAAGAACGAAAAAAAGAAAAAGAAAGAAAAAGAAAGAAGGACAGAAAGAAAGAAAAATAAGAAAGAAAGAAAGAAGAAAGAAAGAAAGACAGAAAGAAAGAAAGAAAGAAGAAAGAAAGAAGAAAGAGAGAAAGACAGAAAGAAAGGAAGAAATTAAAAGGAAGAAAGAAAGAAAGAAAGAAAAGAAAGAAAGAAAGAAAGACAGAAAGAAAGAAAAAAGGAAAAGAAATAAAGAAAGAAAGAAGAAAGAAAGAAAAAGAAAGACAGAAAGAAAGAAAAAAGGAAAAGAAATAAAGAAAGAAAGAAGAAAGAAAGAAAAAGAAAGAAAGAAAGAAAGAAATAAGAATGAAAGAAGAAAGAAAAAAGACAGAAAGAAAAAAGAAAGAAGAAGAAAGAAAGAAAGAATGAAAAAATAAAGAAAAAAAGGAAAGAAAGACAGAAAGAAAGACGGAAAGAAAGAATAAAAACAGAAAAAGAAATAAAAAAAAATAAAGACAGAAAGAAAGAAAAAAGGAAAGAAAGAAATAAAGAAGATAGAAACAATGAAAGAAAGAAAGAAAGAAAAAAGAAAGAAAGACAGAAAGAAAGAAAGACAGAAGAAAGAAAGAAAAAAGAAAGAAAGAAAAAAGAAAGAAAGAAAAAAGAAAGAAAGACTAGAAAGAAAGACAGAAAGAGAGAAAAAGAGAAAGAAAAAAAAGAAATAAGAATGAAAAAACAAAGAAAGACAGAAAGAAAGACAGAAAGAAAGACATAAAGAAAGAAAGAAAGAACAAAAGAAAGGAAGAAAAAAGAGAGTAAGAAAAAAGAAATAAAGACAGAAATCAAGACAGAAAGAAAGAAAGAAAGAAAAAAGAAACAAAGAAGAAGAAAGAAAGAAAGAAAAATAAAAGAAAGAAAGACAGACAGAAAGAATGAAAGAAAGGAAAAGTTAGAAAGAAAAAAGAAAAAAGAAAGAAAGACAGAAAAAAGAAAGAAAAGGGAAAGAAAGAAAAAGACACAAAGAAAGAAAGAAAAAAGAAAGAAAGATAGAAAGAAAAAATGAAAGAACGAAGAAAGAAAGAAAGAAAGAAAGAAAGAAAGAAAGAAAGAAAAAAGAAAAAGAAAGAAAAAGAAAGAAGAAAGAAAGAAAGAAAGTCAGAAAGAAAGACAGAAAGAAAGAAAAAAGAAAAGGTAAGAAAAAGAAAGAAATAAAGAAAGAAAGAAAAAAAGAAAGAAAGAAGAAAGAAAGAAGAAAGAAAAAAAAAGAAAAAAAGAGAGAAAGAAAGAAAGAAAAGGAAACAAAGAAAGAAATAAAAAAGAAAGAAATAAAGAAAGAAGAAATAAAGAAAGAAAGAAAGAAAGAGAGAAAAAAGAAAGAAAGAAAGAAAGAAAAAAGAAAGAAAGAAAGAAAAAAAAAGAAAGAAAGAAAGAGAAAAGAAAGAAAGAAAGAAAGAAAGAAAGAAAGAAAGAAAAAGAAAGAAAGTATGAAAGAAGGAAAGAAAGAAAGACAGAAAGAAAGAAAGAAAGAAAGGAAAAGTTATAAAGAAAAAAGAAAAAAGAAAGAAAGAAAGAAAAAAGAAAGAAAAGAGAAAGAAAGAAAGAAAATATAAAGAAAGAAATACAGAAAGACAGAAAGAAAGAAAGAAATAAAGAAAGAAAGAAAGAAAAATGAAAGAAAGAAAGAAAAACAGAAAGAAAGACATAAAGAAAGAAAAAAGAAAAAGAAAGAAAAAGAAAGAATGAAAGAAAAAGAAAGAATGAAGAATGAAAAAAGAAAGAAAGAAAGAAAGAAGAAAGAAAGAAAGAAGAAGAAAAAAGAAAGAAAGAAAAAAGAAAGAAAAAAAAAGAAGAAAGAAAGAAATAAGAAAGAAAGAAATAATAAAGAAAGAAAGAAAGAAAAAAAAGAAAGACAGAAAGAAAGAAAGAAAGAAGAAAGAAAGAAAGAAAGTAAGAAAGAAAGAAAGAAGAAAGAAAGACAGAAAGAAAGACAGAAAGAAAGAAAGAAAGTAAGAAGGAAGGAAGAAAGAAAAAAAGAAAAAAGAAAGGAATAAAGAAAAAAGGAAGAAGAAAGAAAAAATAAGAAAGAAAGAAAGATAGACAGAAAGAAAGAAAGAAGAAGAAAGAAAGAAAGAAAGAAAGAAAAAAGAGAGAAAGAAAGAAAAGAAAGAAGAAAGAAACAAATAAGAAAGAAAGAAGAAAGAAAAAAGAAAGAAAGAAAGACAGAAAGAAAGAAAGAAAGAAGAAAGAAAAAAGAAGAAATAGTACAGAAAGAAAGAAGAAAGAAAGAAAGAAAAAAGAAAGAAAGAAAGACAGAAAGAAAGAAAGAAAAAAGAAAGAAAGAAAGAAAGAAAAAAAGAATGATAGAAAGAATGAATGACGGAAAAAAGAAAGAAAAAGGAAGAAAGAAAGAAGGAAGGAAAGAAAAGAAGGAAAGAAAGAAGAAAGAAAGAAGAAAGAAAGAAAGAAAGACAGAAAGACAGAAAGAAAGAAAAAAGGAAAAGAAAGAAAGAAGAAAGAAAAAAGAAAGTAAGAAAGAAAATGAAAGAAAGAAAGAAGAAAGAAAAAGAAAGAAAGAAAGAAAGAAGAAAGAAGAAAGAAAATAGAAAGAAAGAAAGAAAGAA
>JAVLUU010000555.1:95000-100000 GCA_032206185.1 Columba guinea | reverse complement strand
AAGACAGAAGAAAGAAAGACTAAAGAAAGAAAGAAAGAAAAAGAAAGAAAGAAAGAAAGAAAGAAAGAAAGATAGAAAGAAAAAAAGAGAGAAGAAAAAGAAAGAAAGAAAGAAAAAGAAAGAAAGGAAGAAAGAAAGAAAGAAAAAAGAAAGAATGAAAGAAAGAAAGAAAGAGAGAAAAAAAAGAAAGAAAGAAGAACGAAAGAAAGAAACAAAGAAAGAAAGAAAGAAGAAAGAAACTAAGAAAGAAAGAAAGAAAGAAAGAAAAAGGAAAGAAAGACAGAAAGTAAGACAGAAGAAAGAAAGAAAGAAAGAAAAAAAGAAAGAAGAAATAAAGAAATAAGAAAGAAAAAAGAAAAAGAAAGAATGAAAGAAAGAAAGTAGGAAAGAAAAGGGAAAGAAAGAAAAAAGAAAGACAGAGAGAAAGAAAGGAAGAAAGAAGAAAGAAATAAATAAGAAAGAAAGAAAGAAGGAAATAGAAAGAAAGAAAGAAAGAAAGAAGAAAGAAAAAAGAAAGAAAGAGAAAATAGAAAGAAGAAAGAAAAAAAAAGAAAGAAAGAAGAAAGAGAAAAGAAAGAAAGAAAGAAAGAAAAAAGAAAGTAAGACAGAAAGAGAGACAGAAAGAAAGAAAAAGGGAAAAGAAATAAAAAGAAAGAAAGAAAGAAAAAGAAAGAAAGAAAGAAAAAAGAAAGAAAGAAAGAATGAAAAAAGAAAGAAAGAAAAAAAAGACAGAAGAAAGAAAGACGAAATAAAGAAAGAAAGAAAAAGAAAGAAAGAAAGAAAGAAAGATAGAAAGAAAAAAAGAGAGAAGAAAAAGAAAGAAAGAAAGAAAAAGAAAGAAAGGAAGAAAGAAAGAAAAAAGAAAGAAAGAATGAAAGAAGAAAGAATGAAAGAAGAAAGAAAGAAAGAAAGAAAAAAGAAAGAAAGAAAGACAGAAAGACAGAAAGAAAGAAAGTAAAAAGAAAAAGAAAGAAAAAGAAAGAAAGAAAGAAAAACAGAAAGCAAGAAAGAAAGAAGAAGAAATAAAGAAAAAAGAAAGAAAAAAGAAAGAAAGAAAGAAAAAAGAAAGAAAGGAAGAAAGAAAGAAAGAAAAAAGAAAGAATGAAAGAAAGAAAGAGAGAAAAAAAAGAAAGAAAGTAGAACGAAAGAAAGAAACAAAGAAAGAAAGAAAGAAGAAAGAAATAAGAAAGAAAGAAAGAAGAAAGAAAGAAGAAAGAAACAAAGAAAGAAAGAAAGAAAGACGTAAAGAAAGAAAGAAAAAAAGAAGAAAAATAAAGACAGAAAGAAAGAAAGAAAGAAGAAGAAAGAAAGAAAACAAGAAAGAAAGAAGTAAGAAAGAGAGAAAGAAAGAAAGAAAAAAGAAAGAAAGAAAGAAAGAAAGAAAGAAAGAAAGAAAGAAAAAAGAAAGAAAGAAGAAAGAAATAAAGAAAAAAAGAAGAAAGAAAGAAAGAAAGAAGAAAGAAACAAAGAAAGAAAGAAAGAATGAAGAAGAAAGAAAGAAAGAAAAAAGAAAGAAACAAAAAAAAGAGAAAGAAAGAAATAACAAAGAAAGAAAGAAAAAAAAGAAAGAAAGATAGAAAGAAAGAAGAAAGTGAAAAGAAAGAAAGAAAGAAGAAAGAAAGAAAGAAAGAAGAAAAAAGAATGAAGAAAGAAGAAAGAAAGAAAGAAAACAGAAAGAAAGAAAGAAAGAAAGAAAGAAAAAGAAAGAAAGAAAGAAGGAAAGGAAAGAAAGAAGAAAGAAAGAAAGAAAGAAAAAAGAAAGAAAGAAAGAAAGAAAAAGAAAGAAAGAAAGAATGAAAGAAGAAAGAAAGAAGGAAAGACAGAAAGAAATAAAAACGTAATAAAGAAAGTAAGAAAGAAGATAGACAGAAACAAAGAAGAAAGAAAGAAGAAAGAAAGAAAGAAGAAAGAATGAAAAAGAAAGAAAGAAAAAAAGAAAGAAAAAAGAACGAAAGAAAAAAGAAAGAAAGAAAAAAAAAAGAAAGACTAGAAAGAAAGACAAAAAGAGAGAAAAAAGAAAGAAAAAAGAAAGAAAGAAAGAAAAAAGAAAGAAAGAAAGAAAAAAGAAAGGGAGGAAAATAAAGAAAGACAGAAAGAAAGACAGAAAGAAAGAAAGAAAAAGAAAGAAAGAAAGAAAGAAAGAAAGAAAGAAAGAAAGAAAAAGAAAGAAAGGAAGGAAGAAAGAAAGAAAAAAGAAAGAAAGAAAGAAAAAAGAAAGAAAGAAAGACAGAAAGACAGAAAACAGAAAGAAAAAAGAAAAAGAAAGAAAAAGAAAGAAAGAAAGGAAGAAAAAAGAAATTAAGAAAAAAGGAAGAAAGACAGAAAGACAGAAAGAAAGCAAGAAAGAAAGAAGAAAAAGAAAGGAAGAAAGAATGAAAAAAAGAAAGAAGAAAGAAAGAAAGAAGGGAAGAAAGAAAGAAAAAAGAAAGAATGAAGAAAGAAAGAAGAAAGAAAGAAGAAAGAAAGAAAGAAGAAAGAAAGAAAGACAGAAAGACAGAAAGAATGAAAAAAGTAAAAGAAAGAGTGAAAGAAAGAAAAAAGACAAAGAAAGAAAAAGAAAGAAAGAAAGAAAGAAAGAAAAAAGAAAGAAGAACGACAGAAAGAAAGAAGACAAAAAAAGAAAGAAAAAAGAAAGAAAGAAAGAAAGAAAAAAAAGAAACAAGAAAGAAAGACAGAAGAAAGAAAGAAAGAAAGAAAAAGAAAGAAAGAAAGAAACAAAAAAAAAAGAAAGAAATAGAAAGAAAGAAAGAAAGAAAAAAGAAGGAAAGAAAGAAAGAAGAAAGAAAGAAAGAAAGGAAGAAAAAAGAATGAAAGAAACACAGAAAGAAAGACAGAAAGAAAGAAAAAAAGAAAGAAAGCAAGAAAGAAGAAAAAAATAAAGTAAGAAAGAAAGAAAGAAAATAAGAGAAAAGAAAGAAAGACAGAAAGGAAGAAAAAAGAAAGAAAGAAAGAAAAAAGAAAGAAAGACAGAAAGAAAGACAGAAAAAAGATAGAAAGAAAAAAAAAACAAAGAAAAAGAAAGAAAGAAAGAAAGAAGAAAGAAGGAAAGAAAGAAAGACAGAAGGAAAGACATAGGAAAGAAAGAAAAAAGAAAGAAAAAAGAAGGAAAGAAAGACAGAAAGAAAGACAGAAAGAAAGAAAAAAGAAAGAGAGAGAAAAGAAAGAAAGAAAGAAGAAAGAAAGAAAGAAGGAAAAGAAAGAAGAAAGAAAGGAAGAAGAAAGAAAGAAAAAAAAAGGAGAAAGAATGAAAGAAAAAAAGGAAAGAATTAAGAAAGACATAAGAATAGAAAGAAAGAAAGAAAAAGAATGAAAGAAAGAAAGAAAAAAGAAAGAAAGTAAAAGAAGGAAAGAAAGAAAGAAGAAAGAAATAAAAAAAAAGAAAAAAGAAAGAAAGAAAAAAGAGAAAAAAAAAGAAAGAAAAAATAAGAAAGAAAAGAAAGAAAGAATAAAGAATAAAAAAAGAAAGAAGAAAGAAAGAAAGAGAGAAGAAAGAAAGGAAGACAGAAAGAAAGTCAGAAAGAATGAAAAAAGGAAAAGAAAGAGTGAAAGAAAGAAAAAATAAGCAAAGAAAGAAAGAAAGAAGAAAGAAAGACAGACAGAAAGAAAGAAAGAAAGGAAAAGTTAGAAAGAAAAAAAGAAAATGAAAGAAAGAAAGAAAAAAGAAAGAAAAGAGAAAGAAAGAAAGAACGAAAGAAAGAAAGAAAAGAAAGAAAGAATAAAGAATAAAAAAAGAAAGACGAAAGAAAGAAAGAAGAAAGGAAGACAGAAAGTTAGAAAAAATGAGAAAAGGAAAAGAAAGAGTGAAAGAAAGAAAAAAGAAAAATAAAGAAAAAGAAGGAAAGAAAGAAAGAAAGATAGAAAGAAAGAAAGACAGAAAGAAAGAAAGAAAGGAAGAAAGAAAGAAAGAAAAAAGAAAGAAAGAAAGAAAGAACGAAAAAAGAAAGAAAAAAGAAAGAAAGAAAGACAGAAAGAAAGAAAGAAAGAAAAAGAAAGAAAGAAAGAAGTAAGAAGGAAAGAAAGAATAAAGAAAGAAATAAAGAAAGAAGAAAAAAGAAAGAAAAAAGAAAGAAAGAAAGAAAAAACAAAGAAAGAAAATAGAAAGAAATGAAGAAGAAAGAAAAAAGAAAGAAAAAAAAGAAAGACTAGAAAGAAAGACAAAAAGAAAAAAGAAAGAAAGAAAGAAAAAAGAAAGAAAGAAAGAAAAAAGAGAGAAAAATAAAGAAAGACACAAAGAAAGACAGAAAGAAAGAAAGAAAAAGAAAGAAAGAATGACAGAAAGACAGAAAAAAAGAAAGAAAAAGAAAGAAAGAAAGAAAGGAAGAAAGAAAGAAAAAAGAAAGAAAGAAAGAAAAAAGAAAGAAAGAAAGAAAAAAGAAAGAAAAAAAGACAGAAAGAAAGACAGAAAATAGAAAGAAAAAAGAAAAAGAAAGAAAAAGAAAGAAAGAAAGGAAGAAAAAAGAAATTAAGAAAAAAGAAAGAAAGACAGAAAGAAAGAAAGAAAGAAAGTAAGAAAAAAGAAAGAAAGAAAAAGAAAGAAAGAAAAAAAGGAGAAAGAAAGAAAGAAAGAAAAAAGAAAGAAAAGAGAAAGAAAGAAAAAGACAGAAAGAAAGAAAAAAGAAAAAGAAAGAAAGAAAGAAGAATGAAAGGTAGGAAGAAAGAAAGTAAGAAAGAAAGAAAGAAGGAAAGAAAGAAAGAAAGAAAGAAAGAAAAATGAAAAAAAGAAAGAAAGAAAGAAGAAAGAAAGAGAGAAAGACAGAAATAAACAAAGAAAAAAGAAGAAGAAAGAAAAAGAGAAAGAAAGAAAGAAAGTAAAAGAAAGAAAGAAAGACAGAAAGAAAGAAAAAAGGAAAAGAAAGAAAGAAATAAACAATATAAAAGAAAGAAAGAAAAAAGAAAGAAAGACAGAAAGAAAGAAAGAAAGAAAAAGGAAAGAAAGAAAAAGAAAGAAAGAAAGAAAGAAGAAAGAAGGAGCAAAAGACAGAAAGAAAGACATAAAGAAA
>JAVLUU010000555.1:42500-47500 GCA_032206185.1 Columba guinea | reverse complement strand
GTTCTTTCATTCTAATTTCTTTCTTTTCTATTTCTTTCTTTCTTTCTGTCTTTCTTTCTACTTTCTTTCTTCTTACTTCCTTTTTTCTCTTTCTTTCTTTATTCTTTCCTTCTTTTTTCTTTCTTTTTTCTTTCTTTCTTTTCTTTCTTTCTTTCTTTTTCTTTGTTTCTTTCTTTCTATCTTTCTATCTTCCTTTCTTTCTTTCCTTTTCTTTCTTTTCCTTTTTTCTTTCTTTCTTTCTGTCTTTCTTTCTTTCTTTCTTTCTTTCATTTTTCTGTCTTTCTGTCTTTCGTTCTTTCTTTTTTCTTTCTTTCTTTCTCTCTTTCTTTCTTCTTTCTTTCTTTTTTCTTCCTTCCTTTCTTTCTTTCTTTCTTTCTTTTAGTTTCTTTCTTTCTTTCTTTCTTTCTGTCTTTCTTTTTTCTTACTTTCTTCTTTCTTTATTTATTTCTTTTTTCTTTCTTTCTTCTTTCTTTATTTTTTTCTCTCTTCTTGGTTTCTTTCTTCTTTCTTTCTTTTCTTCTTTCTACCTTTCTTTCTTCTTTCTTTCTTTTTTCTTTCTTTCTTTCTTCTTTCTTTTTTCTTTCTTTCTTTCTTTCTTTCTGTCTTTCTTTCATTTTTCTTTCCTTCTATTTTTCTTTCTTTCTTTCTTTTTTCTTTCTTTCTTTCTGTCTTTCTTTCTCTCTTTCTTTCTTCTTTCTTTTTCCTTTCTTTATTTCTTCCTTTCTTTCTTTTTTCTTTCTTTCTTTCTTTTCATTCTCTCTTTCTTTCTTTCTTTCTTACCTGCTTTCTTTTTCTTTCTTTCTTTCTTTCCGTTTTTCTTTCTTTGTTTCTTTCTTTCTTTCTTTCTTTCTTTCTTTCTTTCTTTCTTTCTTTCTTCTTTCTTTCTTTTTTCTTTCTTTTATCTTTCTTTCTTTTTTTCTTTTTTTCTTTCTTTCTTTTTCTTTGTTTCTTTCTGTCTTTCTTTCTTTCTTTCTTTCTTTCTTTCTTCTTCCTTTCTTTTTTCTTTCTTTTATCTTTCTTTCTTTCTTTATTTCTTTCTTTTTCTTTCTTTTTCTTTTTTCTTTATTTCTGTCTCTCTTTTTGTCTTTCTTTCTTTCTTTTTTATTCCTTTCTTTTTTCTTTCTTTCTTTGTTCTTTCTTTCTTTCTTTCTTTTTACTTTCTTTCTTTCTTTTTTGTTTCTTTCTTTCTTTCTTTTCATTCTTTCTTTCTTTCTTTCTTACTTCCTTTCTTTTTCTTTCTTTCTTTCTTTCCGTTTTTCTTTCTTTCTTTCTTTCTTTCTTCTTTCTTTCTTTTTTCTTTCTTTTATCTTTCTTTCTTTCTTTTCTTTATTTTCTTTCTTTTTTCTTTCTTTCTTTTTCTTTCTTTATTTCTTTCTTTCTTTCTTTCTTCTTTCTTTTTCTTTCTTTTTTCTTTCTTTCTTTCTTTTGTTTCTTTCTTTCTTTCTTTTTTCCTCTCTTTCTTTCTTTCTTTCTCTCTTTCTTTCTTTCTTTTTTCTTTCATTCTTTCTTTCTTTCTTTCTTTTTTCTTTCTTTATTTCTTTCTTTCTTCTTTCATATTCTTTTTCCTTTCTTTCTTTCGTTCTTTCTTCTTTCTTTCTTCCTCTCTCTCTTTATTTTACTTTCTTTCTTTTTCTTTCTTTTTCTTTTTCTTTCTTTCTGTCTTCCTTTTTTCTTTCTTTCTTTCGTTCTTTCTTTCTTTTTCTTTCTTTTTCTTTTTTCTTTCCTTTTTTCTTTCTGTCTTTCTTTTTCTTTTTTCTTTCTTTCTTTCTTTCTTTCTTTGCTCTTTCTTTCTTTCTTTCTTTATTTTTCTTTTTCTTTCTTTCTTTCTTTCTTTCTTTTACTTTCTTTCTTTCTTTTTCTTTCTTTCTTTCCTTTTTCTTTTTTCTTTATTCCTTTTCCTTTTTTCTTTCTTTCTTTCTTTCTATCTATCTTTTTTTCTTTCTTTCTTTTTTCTTTTATTCTTCTTTCTTTCTTTCTTTTCTCTTTCTTACTTTCTTTCTTTCTTTCTTTCTTTCTTTCTTTCTTTCTTTCTTTCTTTTTTCTTACTTTCTTTCCTTGTTTTTCTTCCTTTTTCTTTCTTTCTTTCTTTTTCTTTCTTTCTTTAATTTTTTCTTTTTTCTTTCTTTCTTTTCCTTTTTTCTTTCTCTTTTCTTTCTTTCTATCTTTCTTTTTTCTTTCTCTCTTTCTTTCTACCTTTTTCTTTCTTTCTTTCTTTCTGTCTTTCTTTTTTCTTTCTTTCTTTCTCTTTTCTTTCGTTTTTTCTTTCTTTCTTTCTTTTTTCTTTTTTATTTCTTTTTCTTTCTTCTTTCTTTCTTTCTTCTTTTTTCTTTCTTTCTTTCTTTTTTCTTTCTTTCTGTCTTTCTGTCTTTCTCTGTCTTTCTTTTTTCTTACTCTCTATTTCTTTCTTTCTTTCATTCTTCTTTCTTTCTTTCTTTCTGTCTTTCATTCTGTCTTTCTTTCTTTGTTCTTTCATTCTTATTTCTTTCTTTTTTCTTCCTTTCTTTCTTTCTTTATTCTTTCTTTCTTTTTTCTTTGTTTCTTTCCTTCTTCCTTTCTTTCTTTCTTTCTTCTTTCTTTCTTTCTTCTTTCTTTCTTCATTTCTTTCTTTCTTCTTTCTTTCTTTTTTCTTTCTTTTATCTTACTTTCTTTCTTTTCTTTTCTTTCTTTTTTTCTTTCTTTCTTTTTCTTTGTTTCTTTCTTTCTTTCTTTCTTTCTTTCTTCTTCCTTTCTTCTTTCTTTCTATTTTCTTTCATTCTTTCTTTCTTTCTTTCTTTTTTCTTTCTTTATTTCTTTCTTTCTTCTTTCTTTCTTTCTTTCCTTCTTTCTTCTTTCTTTCTTTCTTTATTTATTTTACTTTCTTTCTATTCCTTTCTTTTTCTTTTCCTTTCTTTCTGTCTTCCTTTTTTCTTTCTTTCTTTCTTTCGTTTTCTTTCTTTTTCTTTTTTCTTTCTTTTTTCTTTCTGTCTTTCTTTTGTCTTTTTTTCTTTCTTTCTTTCAGCTTTCTTTCTTTCTTTCTTTTTCCTTTCTTTTTCTTTCTTTCTTTCTTTCTTTCTTTCCTTTTTCTTTTTTCTTTATTCCTTTTCCTTTTTTCTTTCTTTCTTTCTTTCTGTCTTTCTTTCTTTCTTTCTGTCTTTCTTTCATTATTTCTTTTTTCTTTCTTTCTTCTCTATTTCTTCTTTCTTTCTTTCTTTCTTCTTTCTTTCTTTTTTGTCTTTCTTTCTAGCATTCTTTCTTCTTTCTTTCTTTCTTTCTTTCTTCTTTCTTTACTATTTCTTTCTTTCTTTCTTTCTTTTTTCTTTCTTTCTTTTTTCTCTCTTTCTCTCTTTCTTTCTAGTCTTTCTTTCTTTTTTCTTTCTTCTTCCTTTCTTTCATTTTTCTTTCTTTCTTCTTTCTATCATTTTTCTTTCTTTCTTCTTTCTTTCTTTTTTCTTTCTTTCTTTTCCTTTCTTTCTTTCTTTCTTTTTCTTTCTTTCTTTCCGTCTTTCTTTCTGTCTTTCTTTCTGTTTTTCTTTCCTTCTTTTTTTATTTCTTTCTTTCTTTTTTTTCTCTCTTTCTTTCTTTCCTTCTTTCTTTCTTTTTTCTTTATTTTTTCTTTCTTTCTTTTTTTTTCTTTCTTTCTTTCTTCTCTCTTTCTTCTTTCTTTCTTTCTTCTTTTTCTTTCTTTAGTATTTCTTTCTTCCTTTTCTTTATTTCTTTTTTCTTTCTTTTTTTCTTCCTTTCTTTCTTTCGTTCTTTTTCTTTCTTCTTTCTTTTTTCTTTCTTTCTTTCTTCTTTCTTTCTTTTTTCTTTCTTTCTTTCTTTTTCTTTCTTTTTCTTTTTTCTTTCTTTCTTTCTGTCTTTCTTTCTTTCTACATTTCTTTCTTTCTATTTCTTTCTTCCTTTCATTTTCCTTTCTTTCTTTCTTCTCTCTTTCTTCTTTCTTTCTTTCTACTTTCTTTCTTTCTTTCTTTCTTCTTTCTTTCTTTTTTCTTTCTTTCTTTCTTTCTTTTTCTTTCTTTTTCTTTTTTCTTTCTTTCTTTCTGTCTTTCTTTCTTTCTACATTTCTTTCTTTCTATTTCTTTCTTCCTTTCATTTTCCTTTCTTTCTTTCTTCTCTCTTTCTTCTTTCTTTCTTTCTTTCTTTCTTTCTTTCTTTCTTTCTTCTTTCTTTCTTTCTTCTTTTTTTCTTTCTTATTTCTTTCTTTTTTTCTATCTGTCTTTCTTTCTTTTTTCTTTCCTTCTTTCTTCTTTCTTTCTTTTTTCTTTCTTTCTTCCTTTCTTTCTTTTTTCTTTCTTTCTTTTATTCTTTCTTTCTTTTTTCTTTCTTTCTTTTTTCTTTCCTTGTTTCTTTCTTTGTTTCTTTTTTTTCTTTCTTTGTTTCTTTCTTTCTTTCTTTCTTTTCCTTTTTTTCTTCTTTCTTCTCTCTTTCTCCTTTTGTCTTTCTTTCTTTCTTCTTTCTTTTTTCTTTCTTTCTTTCTTTCTTTCTTTCTTTCTTTCTTTCTGTCTTTCTTTCTCTCTTTCTTTTTCTTTCTTTCTGTCTTTCTTTTTTCTTTCTTTCTTTCTTTTATCTTTCTTTTTTCTTTGTTTCTTTCCTCTTTCTTTCTTTTCTTCTTTCTGTCTTTCTTTCTTCTTTCTTTCTTATTTCTTTCTTTCTTTCTTTCTTTCTTTCTTTCTTTCTTCTTTCTTTCTTTGTTTCTTTCTTTCTTTCTGTCTTTCTTTCTTTCCTTTGTTTTTTTTTCTTCCTTCTTTCTTTCTTTCTTTCTTTCCTTTTTCTTTCTTTCTTTCTTTCTTTCTTTCTTTCTTTCTTTCTTTCTTTCTTTCTTTTTCTTTCTTTCTTTCTGTCTTTCTTTCTTTCTATCTTTCTTTATTTCTTTTTCTTTCTTTCTTTCTCTTTTCTTTCCTTCTTTCTTTCTGTCTTTGTTTCTGTCTTTGTCTTTTTTCTTTTTTCTTACTTTCTATTTCTTTCTTTCTTTCGTTTTCCTTTCTTTCTTTCTGTATTCCTTTCTGTCTTTATTTTTCTTT
>JAVLUU010000555.1:15000-22500 GCA_032206185.1 Columba guinea | reverse complement strand
CTTTCTTCTTCCTTTCTTTCTTTTTTCTTTCTATCTTCTTTCTTTCTTTTTTCTTTCTTACTTTCTTTCTTTTTTCTTTCTATCTACTTTCTTTCTTTTTTCTTTCTTTCTTTTTTCTTTCTTTTATCTTTCTTTCCTTCTTCTTTCTTTATTTCTTTCTTTATTCTTTCTTTCCTTCTTTCTTCTTTCTTTCTTTCTTTTTCTTTTTTCTTTCTGTCTTTCTTTCTGTCTTTCCTTCTTTCTTTCATTTTCTTTGTTTCCTCTTTCTTTCTTTCTTCTTTCTTTCTTTCTTTCTTTTTCTTCTTTCTTTCTGTCTTTCTTTCTGTCTGTCTTTCTTTCTTCTTTCATTCTTCTTTCTTTCTTTCTTTCTTTTTCTTTCTTTCTTTCTGTCTTTCTTTCTATCTTTCCTTCTTTCTTTCTTTCTTCCTTTATTTTCTTTTTCTTTTTTCTTTCTTTCTTTTTTCTTTCTTTCTTTTTTCTTTCTTTCTTTCTTTTATCTTTTTTCTTTCTTTCTTTTCCTTTTCTATTTCTTTCTGTCTGTCTTTCTTTCTTTCTTTCTTTTAATTTTTTCTTTCTGTCTTACTTTCTTTCTATCTTTCCTTCTTTCTTTCTTTTTCTTTTTTCTTTGTTTCTTTCTGTCTTTCTTTCTGTCTTTCTTTCTTTTTTCTTTCTTTCTTTCTTTGTTTCTTTCTTTCTTTCTTTCTTCTTTCTTTCTTTCCTTCTTTCTTCTTCCTTTCTTTCCATCTGTCTTTCTTTCTTTTTTCTTACTTTCTTTTTTCTATCTTTCTTTCTTATTTCTTTCTTTCTTCTTTCTTTTTTTCTTTCTTTCTTCTTTCTGTCTTTCTTTCTTCTTTCTTTCTTTCTGTCTTTCTTTCTCTCTTTCTTTCTTTCTTTATTTTTTCTTCATTTCTTTCTTTCTTCTTTCTTTCTTTCTTTCTGTCTTTCTTTCCTTTGTCTTTCTTTTTTTCTTCCTTCTTTCTTTCTTTCTTTCTTTCTTTCCTTTTTCTTTCTTTCTTTCTTTCTTTCTTTCTTTCTTTCTTTCTTTCTTTTTCTTTCTTTCTTTCTTTTTTCTTTCTTTCTGTCTTTGTTTCTGTCTTTCTTTCTTTTTTCTTACTTTCTTTTTTCTCTCTTTCTTTCTTATTTCTTTCTTTCTTCTTTCTTTTTTTCTTTCTTTCTTCTTTCTTTCTTTCCTTATTTCTTTCTTTCTTCTTTCTTTCTTTCTGTCTTTATTTCTCTCTTTCTTTCTTTCTTTCTTTCTGTCTTTCTTTCTCTCTTTCTTTCTTTATTTTTTCTTCATTTCTTTCTTCCTTCTTTCTTTCTTTGTTTCTTTCTTTCTTTCTTTCTGTCTTTCTTTTTTCTTTCTTTCTTTCTGTCTTTCTTTCTTTCCTTTGTTTTTTTTCTTCCTTCTTTCTTTCTGTTTTCTTTATTCTTTCTTTCTTTCTTTCTTTCTTCTTTCTTTCTTTTTTCTTTCTTTCTTTCTTTGTTTCTTTTTTCTGACTTTATTTCTGTCTTTCTTTTTCCTTTCCTTCTTTTTTCTTTCTTTATTTCTTCTTTCTGCCTTCTTTTCTTTCTTTCTTTCTTCCTTTCTTTCATTCTTTTTTCTTTCTTTCTTTCTTTTTTCTTTCTTCTTTCTTTCTTTTTTTCTTCCTTTCTTTCTTTCTTTTCTTTCTTTCTTTCTTTTCCTTTCTTTCTCTCTTTCTCTCTTTCTTTCTGTCTTTCTTTCTTTCTGTCTTTCTTTCTGTCTTTCATTCTTTCTTTCTTTTTTCTTCCTTTTTTTCTTTCTGTATTTCTTTTTTCTTTCTTTCTTTCTTTCTTTCTTCTTTCTTTCTTTTTTCTTTCTTTCCTTCTTTGTTTCTTTTTTCTGACTTTATTTCTGTCTTTCTTTTTCCTTTCCTTCTTTTTTCTTTCTTTATTTCTTCTTTCGGCCTTCTTTTCTTTCTTTCTTTCTTTCTTTCTTTCTTTCTTTCTTTCTATCTTTGACTTTCCTTCTTTCTTTCTTTCTGTCTTTCTTTCTTTTTTCTTACTTTCTTTTTTCTTTCTTTCTTTCTTTTTTCTTTCTTTCTTCTTTCTTTGTTTCTTTCTTCTTTGTTTCTTTCTTCTTTCTTTCTTTTCTTCTTTCTGTCTTTCTTTCTTTCTTTCTTTCTTTCTTTCCTTCTTTCTTCTTTCTTTCTTTCTTCTTTCTTTCTTTCTTTCTTTCTTTCTTCTTTCTTTCTTTCTTTCTTTCTTTTTCTTTCTTTCTTTCTGTCTTTCTATGTTTGTTCTTTCATTCTTATTTCTTTCCATTTTCTTTCTTTCTTTATTTCTTTCTTTCTTTCTTTCTTTTTTTTCTCTACTTCTGTCTTTCTTTCTAGTCTTTCTTTCTTTTTTCTTTCTTTCTTTTTTCTTTCTTTCTGCCTTCCTTTCTTTCTTTCTTTCTTTCTCTCTTTCTTTCTTTTCCTTTCTTTTTTCTTTCTTTTTTCTTTCTTTTTTCTTTCTTTCTTCTCTCTTTCTTCTTTCTTTCTTTCTTTTTTCTCTCTTTCTTTCTTCTTTCTTTCTTTCTTTTCTCTTTTTTTCTTTTTTCTTTCTTTCTTTCTTTTTTCTTTCTTTCCTTCTTTCTATCTTCTTTCTTTCTTTCCTTCTTTCTTCTTTCTTTCCTTCTTTCTTTTTTTCTCTTTCTTTCTTTCTTTCCTTCTTTCTTTCTTTTTTCTTTCTTTCTTTCTTTCTTTCATTTCCTTTCTTTTTTCTTTCTTTCTTTCTTTCTTTCTGTCTTTATTTCTTCCTTTCTTTTTTCTTTCTTTCTTTTTTCTTCTCTCTTTCTTCTTTCTTTCTTCTTTTTCTTTCTTTTTTCTTTCTTTCTTTCTTTCTTCCTTTCTTTCTTTCTTTCTTTTTTCTATTTCTTTCTTTCTTTCCTATTTCTTTATTTCTTCTTTCTTTTTTTTTCTTACTGTCTTTCTTTTTTTGTTCTTTCTTTCTTCTTCTTTCTTTCTGTCTTTCTCTCTTCTTTCTTTCTTTTTGTTTCTTTCTTTCTTTCTTTTTTCTTCTTTTTTCTCTTTTTTCTTTTTTTCTTTTTTCTTTCTTCATTCTTTCTTTCTTTCTTTTTCTTTCTTCCTTTCTTTCTGTCTTTCTTTCTATCATTCTTTCATTCTTTCTTTCTTTCTTTCTTTCTTTCTTTTTCTTTCTTTTTCTTTTTTCTTTCTTTCTGTCTTTCTTTCTGTCTTTCTTTCTTTCATCTTTGTTTCTGTCTTTCTTTCTTTCTTTTTCCTTTATTTTTTCTTTCTTTCTTACTATCTTTCCTTCTTTCTTTCTTTCTTTCTTTTTTCTTTTTCTTTTTTTCTTTCTTTCTTTTTTCTTTCTTTTTTCTTTGTCTTCCTTTCTTTTTTCTGTCTTTCTGTCTTTCGTTCTTTCTTTCTTTCTTTCTTTCTATCTTTCCTTCTTTCTTTCTTTCTTTTTTCTCAGTTTCTTTCTTTCTTCCTTTCTTTCTTTCTTTTTTCTTTCTTTCATTCTTTCTTTCTTTCTTCTTTCTTTCTTTTCCTTTCTTTTTTTCTTTCTTTATTTTCTTTTTTCTTTCTTTCTTTGTTTCTTTCTTTCTTTATTTCTTCTTTCTTACTTTTTTCTCTCTTCCTTTCTTTCTTTCTTTCTTTCTTTTTTCCTTTCTTTCTTTCTTTCTTTCTTTTTTCTTTCTTTCTTCTTTCTTTCTTCCTTTCTTTCTTTTCCTTTCTTTCTTTTTTCTTTCTTTCTTTCTGTGTTTCTTTCTTACTTTCTGTCTTTCTTTCTTTCTTTTTTCTTTCTTTCTTCTCTCTTTCTTCTTTCTTCCTTTCTTTCTTTTGTCTCTCTTTCTTTCTTCTTTCTTTGTTTCTTTTCTCTTTCTTTCTTTTTTCTTTCTTTCTTTCTTCTTTCTTTCCTTCTTCTTTCTTTTTTCCTCTTTCTTTCTTTCTTTCCTTCTTTCTTTCTTTTTTCTTTTTTTCTTTCTTTCTTTCTTTCTGTCTTTCTTTCTTACTTTCTTTTATTTTTCCTTCTTCTTTCTTACTTTCTTTTTTCTTTTTTCTTTCTTACTTTTTTCTTTCTTTCTTTCTTTTTGTCTTTCTTTATTCTTTCTTTCTTTTTTTCCTTTCTTTCTTTCTTTGTTTCTTTCTTTATTTTCCATTCTTTTTTTCTTTTTCTTTCTCTGTCTTTTTTTCTTTCTTTGTTTCTTTCTTTCTTTCTGTCTTTCTTTATTTCTTCCTGCCTTTTTTCTTTCTTTCTTTCTTTCTTTCTTCTTTTTCTTTCATTTTCTTTTTTCTTTCTTTCTTTCTTTCTTTCTGTCTTTCTTTCTTTCTTACTTTCTTTCTTCTTTCTTTCTTTTTTTTTCTTTCTTCCTTTCTTTCTTTCATTTTTCTTTATTTCATTTTTCTTTCTTTCTTTTTTTATTTCTTTTTCTTTGTTTCTTTCTTTCTTTTTTCTTTCTTTCTTTCATTTTTCTCTCTTTCTGTCTTTCTTTCTAGTCCTTTCTTTTTTCATTCTTTCTTTTTTCTTTCTTTTTTCCTTCTTTCTTTTTTCTTTCTTTTTTTCTTTCTTTCTTTTTTCTTTCCTTATTCTTTCTTTCTTTCTTTTTTCTTTTTTCTTTCTTTCTTTCTGTCTTTCTTCTTTCTTTCTTTCTTTCTTCTACTTTCTTTCTTTGTGTCTTTCTTTCTTCTTTCTTTCTTTCTTCCTTTCCTTCTTTGTTTTTTCCTTTCTTTCTTTCTTTCTTTCTTTCTTTCTTTCTTCTTTCTTTTTTTTTCTTTCTTTCTTTCTATTTTCTTTCTTTCTTTTCCATTCTTTTTTTGTTTTTCTTTCTTTGTCTTTTTCTTTATTTCTTTCTTCTTTCTGTCTTTCTTTCTTTCTTCCTGCCTTTTTTCTTTCTTTCTTTCTTTTTTTCTTTCTTTTTCTTTCATTTTCTTTTTTCCTTCTTTCTTTCTTTCTGTCTTTCTTTCTCTCTTTCTTTCTTTCTTTCTGTCTTTCCTTTTTCTTTCTTTCTTTCTTTTTTCTTTCTTTTTTCTTTGTTTCTTTCCTCTTTCTTTCTTTTCTTCTTTCTGTCTTTCTTTCTTCTTTCTTTCTTATTTCTTTCTTTCTTTCTTTCTTTCTTATTTCTTTCAGTCTTTCTTTCTTTCTTTCTTTCTTTCTTTCTTTCTGTCTTTCTTTTTTCTTTCTTTCTTTCTGTCTTTCTTTCCTTTGCTTTTTTTCTTCCTTCTTTCTCTCTTTCTTTCTTTCCTTTTTCTTTCTTTCTTCTTTCTTTCTTTCTCTCTTTCTTTCTTTCTTTCTTTCTGTCTTTCTTTTTTCTTTCTTTCTTTCTTTTTTCTTTCTTTTTTCTTTGTTTCTTTCCTCTTTCTTTCTTTTCTTCTTTCTGTCTTTCTTTCTTCTTTCTTTCTTATTTCTTTCTTTCTTTCTTTCTTTCTTTCTTTCTTTCTTTCTTATTTCTTTCTTTCTTTCTTTCTTTCTTTCTTCTTTCTTTCTTTCTTTCTTTCTTTCTTTCTTTCTGTCATTCTTTTTTCTTTCTTTCTTGTTTCTTTCTTTCTTTCTTTCTTTCTTTCTTTCTTTCTTTCTTCTTGCTTTCTTTGTTTCTTTCTTTCTTTCTTTCTGTCTTTCTTTCTGTCTTTCATTGTGTCTTTCTTTCTTTCTTTTTTTCTTCTTTCTTTCTTTCTTTTTTCTTTTTTTCTTTTCTTTCTTTTTCTTTCTTTCTTTCTTCCTTTCTTCCTTTCTTACTTTCTTTTTTCTTTCTTTCTCTTTTCTTTCTTTTTTCTTTGTTTCTTTCCTCTTTCTTTCTTTTCTTCTTTCTGTCTTTCTTTCTTCTTTCTTTCTTATTTCTTTCTTTCTTTCTTTCTTCTTTCTTTCTTTCTTTCTTTCTTTCTTTCTTTCTTTCTTCTTTCTTACTTTTTTCTTTCTTTCTTTCTTCCTTTCTTACTTTCTTTTTTCTTTCTTTCTTTCTTTCTTTCTCTTTTCTTTCTTTTTTCTTTGTTTCTTTCCTCTTTCTTTCTTTTCTTCTTTCTGTCTTTCTTTCTTCTTTCTTTCTTATTTCTTTCTTTCTTTCTTTCTTCTTTCTTTCTTTGTTTCTTTCTTCCTTTCTTTCTGTCTTTCTTTTTTCTTTCTTTCTTCTTTCTTTCTTTCTTTCTTTCTTTCTTCTTTCTTTCTTTGTTTCTTTCTTTCTTTCTGTCTTTCTTTCTGTCTTTCATTGTGTCTTTCTTTCTTTCTTTTTTCTTTCTTTTTTTCTTCTTTCTTTCTTTCTTTTTTCTTTTTTCTTTTCTTTCTTTTTTTTTCTTTCTTTCTTTCTTCTTTCTTTCTTTCTTTCTTTCTTTCTTTCTTTCTTTCTTCTTTCTTTCTTTTTTCTTTCTTTCTTTCTTTCTTCCTTTCTTACTTGCTTTTTTCGTTCTTTCTTTCTTTCTCTTTTCTTTCTTTTTTCTGTGTTTCTTTCCTCTTTCTTTCTTTTCTTCTTTCTGTCTTTCTTTCTTCTTTCTTTTTTCTTTCTTTCTTTCTTTCTTTCTTTCTTCTTTCTTTCTTTGTTTCTTTCTTTCTTTCTTTCTGTCTTTCTTTTCTCTTTCTTTCTTATTTCTTTCTTTCTTTCTTGCTTTCTTTCTTCTTTCTTTCTTTGTTTCTTTCTTTCTGTCTTTCTTTCTGTCTTTCATTGTGTCTTTCTTTCTTTCTTTTTTCTTTCTTTTTTTCTTCTTTCTTTCTTTCTTTTTTCTTTTTTTCTTTTCTTTCTTTTTTCTTCTTTCTTTCTTTCTTTCTTTCTTTTTCTTTCTTTCTTTCTTTCTGTCTTTCTTTCTTTCTATCTTTCTTTCTTTCTATTTCTTTCTTTCTTTCGTTTTCCTTTTTTTCTTTCTTTCTGTCTTTCTTTCTGTCTTTCTTTGTTCTTTCATTCTTATTTCTTTCCTTTTTCTTTCTTTCTTTCTTTCTTTTTTCTTTCTTTCTTTTTTTTCTCTCCTTCTGTCTTTCTCTCTAGTCTTTCTTTCTTTTTCTTTTTTTCTTTTTTCTTTCTTTCTTTTTTCATTCTTTCTTTTATCTTTCTTCTTTCTTTTTTTCTTTTTCTTTTTTTCTTCTTTCTTTTTTCTTTCTTTCTTTCATTCTTTCTTTCTTTCTGTCTTTTTTCTTTCTTTTTCTTTCTTTTTCTTTTTTCTTTCTTTCTTTCTTTCTGTCTTTCTTTCTTTCTTCCTTTCTTTCTTTCTTTCTTTTTTCTTTCTTCTTTCTTTTTTCTTACTTTCTTTCTTTCTTTCTTCTTTCTTTCTTTTTTCTTTCTTTCTTTTTTTGTTCTTTCTTTCTTTCTTTCTTTCTTCTTTATTTCTTCTTTCTTTCTTATTTCTTTCTTTCTTTCTTTCTTTCTTTCTTCTTTCTTTCTTTGTTTCTTTCTTTCTTTCTTCCTGTCTTTCTTTTTTCTTTCTTTTCTTCTTTCTGTCTTTCTTTCTTCTTTCTTTCTTATTTCTTTCTTTCTTTCTTTCTTTCTTCTTCCTTTCTTTCCTTCTGTCTTTCTTTCTTTTTTCTTACTTTCTTTTTTCTATCTTTCTTTCTTATTTC
>JAVLUU010000555.1:2500-10000 GCA_032206185.1 Columba guinea | reverse complement strand
TCTTTTTTCTTTCTTTCTTTCTTTCTTTCTTTCTTTCTTTCTTCTTTCTTTTTTCTTACTTTCTTTCTTTCTTTCTTCTTTCTTTCTTTTTTCTTTCTTTCTTTCTTCCTTTCTTTCTTTCTTTTTTCTTTCTTTCTTTCTTTTTTCTTTCTTTTTTCTTTGTTTCTTTCCTCTTTCTTTCTTTCTTCTTTCTGTCTTTCTTTCTTCTTTCTTTCTTATTTCTTTCTTTCTTTCTTTCTTTCTTCTTCCTTTCCTTCTGTCTTTCTTTCTTTTTTCTTACTTTCTTTTTTCTATCTTCCTTTCTTATTTCTTTCTTTCTTCTTTCTTTCCTTCTTTCTTTCTTTCTTTCTTCTTTCTTTCTTTCTGTCTTTCTTTCTCTCTTTCTTTCTTTCTTTCTTTCTGTCTTTCCTTTTTCTTTCTTTCTTTCTTTCTTTTATCTTTCTTTTTTCTTTGTTTCTTTCCTCTTTCTTTCTTTTCTTCTTTCTGTCTTTATTTCTTCTTTCTTTCTTATTTCTTTCTTTCTTTCTTTCTTTCTTTCTTTCTTTCTTCTTTCTTTCTTTGTTTCTTTCTTTCTTTCTTTCTTCCTGTCTTTCTTTTTTCTTTCTTTCTTTCTGTCTTTCTTTCTTTCCTTTGTTTTTTTTTTCTTCCTTCTTTCTTTCTTTCTTTCTTTCCTTTTTCTTTCTTTCTTTCTTTCTTTCTTTCTTTCTTTCTTTCTTTCTTTTTCTTTCTTTCTGTCTTTCTTTCTTTCTATCTTTCTTTATTTCTTTTTCTTTCTTTCTTTCTTTTTTCTTTCCTTCTTTCTTTCTGTCTTTGTTTCTGTCTTTGTCTTTTTTCTTTTTTCTTACTTTCTATTTCTTTCTTTCTTTCGTTTTCCTTTCTTTCTTTCTGTATTCCTTTCTGTCTTTCTTTATTTTTCTTTCATTCTTTCTTTCTTTTTTCTTTCTTTCTTTTTTCTTACTTTCTTTTTTCCTTCTTTCTTTTTTCTTTCATTTTTCTTTCTTTCTCTTTTCTTTCCTTCTTCTTTCTTACTTTCTTTTTTCTTTTTTCTTTTTTCTTTCTTCTTTCTTACTCTTTTTCTTTCTTTCTTTCTTTCTTTATTCTTTATTTCTTTCTTTCTTCTTTCTTTCTTTCTTTCTGTCTTTCTTTATTCTTTCTTTCTTTTTTTCCTTTCTTTATTTCTTTGTTTCTTTCTTTATTTTCCATTCTTTTTTTCTTTTTCTTTCTCTGTCTTTTTTTCTTTCTTTGTTTCTTTCTTTCTTTCTGTCTTTCTTTATTTCTTCCTGCCTTTTTTCTTTCTTTCATTCTTTCTTTCTTTTTTTTCTTTCATTTTCTTTTTTCTTTCTTTCTTTCTTTCTTTCTGTCTTTCTTTCTTTCTTACTTTCTTTCTTCTTTCTTTCTTTTTTTTTCTTTCTTCCTTTCTTTCTTTCATTTTTCTTTATTTCATTTTTCTTTCTTTCTTTTTTTATTTCTTTTTCTTTGTTTCTTTCTTTCTTTTTTCTTTCTTTCTTTCATTTTTCTCTCTTTCTGTCTTTCTTTCTAGTCCTTCTTTCTTTTTTCATTCTTTCTTTTTTCTTTCTTTTTTCCTTCTTTCTTTTTTCTTTCTTTTTTTCTTCGTTTCTTTCTTTGTTTTTTCCTTTCTTTCTTTCTTTCTTTCTTTCTTCTTTCTTTTTTTTTCTTTCTTACTTTCTATTTTCTTTCTTTCTTTTCCATTCTTTTTTTGTTTTTCTTTCTTTGTCTTTTTCTTTATTTCTTTCTTCTTTCTGTCTTTCTTTCTTTCTTCCTGCCTTTTTTCTTTCTTTCTTTCTTTTTTTCTTTCTTTTTCTTTCATTTTCTTTTTTCTTTTTTCTTTCTTTCTTTCTGTCTTTCTTTCTTTTTTCTTTCTTTCTTTCTTTCTTTCTTCTTTCTTTCTTTCTTTTTTTCTTTCTTCCTTTCTTTCTTTCTTTTTTCTTTCTTTCTTTCTTTCTTTTTCTTTCTTTCTTTCTTATTTCTTTCTTTCTTATTTCTTTTTTTTTTCTTTCTGTCTTTCTTTTTTCTTTCTTACTTTCTTTCTTCTTCTTTCCTTCTGCCTTTCTTTCTCTCTTCTTTCTTTCTTTCTTCTTTGTGTCTGTCCTTCTTTCTTTCTTTCTTTCTTTTTTCTTTCTTCTTTCTTTCTTTCTTTCTTCTTTCATTCTTTCTTTTCTTCTTTCATTCTTTTTTCTTACTTTCTTCCTTTTTTCTTTCTTTCTTTATTTTTTCTCTTTTTTCTTACTTTCTTTTTTTCTTTCCTTTTTCTTTCTTTTTTCTTTCTTAGTATCTTTCTTTGTTTGTTTTTTCTTTCTTTCTTTGTTTCTGTATTTCTTTTTTCTTTCTTACTTTCTTTCTTTCTTTCTTTCTGTCTTTCTATCTTTCTTTCTTTCTTTCTTTTTCTTTCTTCTTCTTTTTTCTTTGTTTCTTTCTGTCTTTCTTTCTTTCTTTCTTTTTTCTTTCTTTCTTTCTTTCTTTCTTTCTTTCTTTCTTTCTTTCTTCTTTCTTTCTTTCTTTCTTTCTTTCTTCTTCCTTTCTTTCCTTCTGTCTTTCTTTCTTTTTTCTTACTTTCTTTTTTCTATCTTTCTTACTTATTTCTTTATTTTTTCTTTCTTTTTTGTTTCTTTCTTCTTTCTGTCTTTCTTCTTTCTTTCTTTTTTCTTTCTTTCTTTCTTTCCTTCTTTCTTTCTTTCTTTCTTTCTTTCTTTATTCTTTCTCTCTTTCTTTCTTCTTTCTTTATTTCTCTCTTTCTTTCTCTCTTTCTTTCTTTCTGTCTTGCTTTCTCTCTTTCTTTATTTTTTCTTCATTACTTTCTTTCTTCTTTCTTTCTTTCTTGCTGTCTTACTTTTTTCTTTCTTTCTTTCTTTCTTTTTCTTTCTTTTTCTCTTTTCTTTCTTTCTTTCTGTCTTTCTTTCTTTTTTCGATCTTTCTTTCTTTCTTTCTTCTTTCTTTCTTTTTTTTCTTTCTTTCTTCCTTTCTTTCTTTCTTCTTTCTTTCTTTCTTTCTTTCTTTCTTTTTCTTTGTTTCTTTCTTATTTCTTTCTTTCTTCTTTCTTTTTTTCTTTCTTTCTTTCTTTCTCTTTTCTTTCTTTCTTTCTTTCTGTCTTTCTTTCTGTCTTTCATTGTGTCTTTCTTTCTTTCTTTTTTCTTTCTTCTTTTCTTATTTCTCTCTTTTTTCTTCTTTCTTTCTTTCTTTCTTTTTCCTTTTTTCTTTCTTTCATTCTTTCTTTTTCTTTCCTTCTTTCTTTCTGTCTTTCTTTCAATTTTTCTTTCTTTCTTTTTATTTCTTTCTTTCTTTCGTTTTCCTTTCTTTCTTTCATTCTGTCAATCTTTGTCTTTCTTTCTTTGTTCTTTCATTCTTATTTCTTTCCTTTTTCTTTCTTTCTTTCTTTTTTTTCTCTCCTTCTGTCTTTCTCTCTAGTCTTTCTTTCTTTTTCTTTTTTTCTTTTTTCTTTCTTTCTTTTTTCTTTCTTTCTTTTATCTTTCTTCTTTCTTCCTTTCTTTTTCTTTGTTTCTTCTTTCTTTTTTCTTTCTTTCTTTCTTTCTTTCTTTCTTCTTTCTTTTTCTTTCTTTTTCTTTTTTCATTCTTTCTTTATTTCTGTCTTTCTTTCTTCCTTCCTTTCTTTCTTTCTTTCTTTTTTCTTTCTTTCTTTCTTTCTTCCTTTCTTTCTTTCTTTCTTTTTTCTTTCTTTCTTTCTTCCTCTTTCTTTCTGTCTTTCTTTCTTTATTTCTTTTTCTTTCTTTCTATCTTTCTGTCTTTCTTTCTTTCTTTCTTTTTTCTTTCTTTATTTTTTCTTTCTTCTTTTCCTTTTTTCTTTCTTTCTTTCTTTTACATTCTTTCTTTCTTTCTGTCTTTCTTTCTTTCTTTCTATCTTTCTTTTTTTCTTTTTCTTTCTTCTTTTTTCTTTGTTTCTTTCTGTCTTTCTTTCCGTCTTTCTTTCTTTCTTTTTTCTTTTTTTCTTTCTTTCTTTCTTCTTTCTTTTTCTTTTTTTTCTTTTTCTTTCTTTTTCTTTTTTCTTTCTCTTTTTCTGTCTTTCTTTCTGTCTTTCTTTCTTTCTTTCTTCTCTCTTTCTTCTTTCTTTCTTTCTTTCTTTTTTCTTTCTCTCTTTTCTCTTTCTTACTTTTTTCTTCCTTTTTTTCTTTCTTATTTTTTTTCTTTCTTTCTTCTTTCTTTTTCTTCTTTCTTTCTTTCTTTCTTCTTTCTTTCTCTCTTTTCTCTTTCTTCTTTCTTTCTTCCTTTTTTCTTTCTTCTTACTTTTTTTTATTTCTTTCTTTCTTTCTTTCTTATTTCTTTCTTTTTTACTTTCTTTCTTTCTTTCTTTCTTTCTTTCTGTCTTTCTTTCTGTCTTCCTTCCCTTCTTCTTTCTTTCTTCCTTTCTTTCTTTCATTTTTCTTTCTTTTTTTCTTTCTTTCTTTCTTCTTTCATTCTTTCTTCTTTCTCTTTTCTTCTTCCTTTCTTTCTTTCTTTCTCTCTTTTCTCTTTCTTCTTTCTTTCTTTCTTTTTTCTTTCTTCTTCCTTTTTTTTCTTTCTTTCTTTCTTTCTTACTTATTTCTTTCTTTCTTCCTTCCTTTCTTTCTTTCTGTCTTTATTTCTTTCTTTATTTTTTCTTTCTCTCTTTCTACATTCTTTCTTCCTTTCTTTCTTCTTTCTTTCTTCCTTTCTTTCTTTCTTTTTCTTTCTTTATTTCTTTCTTTTTTTTTCTTTCATTCTTTCTTTCTTCTTTCTTTCTTTCTTTTTCTTTCTTTCTTCCTTTCTTTTTGCTTTCTTTCTTTCTTTCTTTCTCTCTTTCTTTATTTTTCTTTCGTCTTTCTTTTTTCTTCTTTCTTTCTTTCTTTCTTCTTTCTTTCTCTCTTTTCTCTTTCTTCTTTCTTCTTTCTTATTTTTTTCTTTCTTTGTTCTTTCTTTCTTCTTTCTTTCTCTCTTTTCTCTTTCTTCTTTCTTTCTTTTTTCTTTCTTCTTTCTTTTTTTCTTTCTTTCTTTCTTATTTCTTTCTTTTTTCTTTCTTTCTTTCTTTCTTTTATCTTTTTTCCTTCTTTCTTTCTTTCTTTCTTTTCCTTTTTTCTTTCTTTCTGTCTTTCTTTCTTTTATTTTCTTTCTTTCTTTCTGTCTTTATTTCTTTCTTTTTTCTTTCATTCTTTCTTTCTTCTTTCTTCTTTCTTTCTTTCTTTTTTCTTTCTTCTTTCTTTTTTTCTTTCTTTCTTTCGGTCTCTCTTTCTTTCTTTCTTCTTTCTTTCTTTCTTTCTTTTTTCTTTCTTTCTTTCTTTCTTATTCTTTTTTTCTTACTTTCTCTCTTTCTTTCTTTCTTCTTTCTTTCTTTCTTTTTTTCTTTTTTCTTTCTTCTTTCTTTCTTTCTTTTTTTCTTTTTTCTTTCTTCTTTCTTTCTTTCTTTTTCTTTCTTTCTTTCTTTCTTATTTCCTTCTTTCTTCTTTCTTTTTCTTTCTTTCTTTCTTTTTCCTTTCTTTCTTCTTCTTTCTTTCTCTCTTTCTGTCTTTCTTCCTTTCTTTTTTTTTCTTTCTTTCTTTCTTTCTTACTTTTTCTCTCTTTCTTTCTTTCTTTTTTTCTTTCCTTCTGTCTTTCTTTGTTTTTCTTTCTTTTTCTTTTTTTCTTTCTTCCTTTCTCTTTCTTTCCTTCTTTTTTCTTTCTTTTTTCTTTCTTTCTTTCTACTTCTTTCTTTCTTTCTGTCTTACTTTCTTCTTTCCTTCTTTCTTCTTTCTTTCTTTCTTTTTCCTTTTTTCTTTCTTCTTTCTTTCTTTCTTTCTTTCTTTTTCTTTCTTTCTTTCTTTCTTATTTCTTTTATTCTTCTTTCTTTTTTTTCTTCCTTTCTTTCTTTTTTCTTTCTTTCTTCTTTCTTTCTCTCTTTCTGTCTTCCTTTCTTTTTCTTTCTTTTTCTTTTCTTCTTTCTTTCTTTCTGTCTTTCTTTCTGTCTTTTTTCCTTCTTTTTTCCTTCTCTCTCTCTTTCTTTCTTTCTTCTTTATTTCTTCCTTTCTTTCTTTCTTTCTTTCTTATTTATTTCTTCCTCTCTTCTTCTTTCTTTTTTCTTTTTCTTTCTTTCTTCTTTCTTTCTTTTCTCTTTCTTCTTTCTTTATTTCTTTTTTCTTTCTTCTTATTTTTTTTTCTTTCTTTCTTTCTCGCTTTCTTCTTTCTTTCTTCTTTCTTTCTTTCTTTCTGTCTTTCTTCATGTTTCTCTTTCTCTCTTTCTTTCTTCTTTCTTTCTTTCTTTCTTCTTTCTTTCTTTCTTCTTTCTTTCTGTTTTTATTTTTCTTTCTTTCTTTCTTTCTTATCTTTCTTTATTTCTTTCTTTCTTTCTCTCTTTCTTTTTCTTTCTTTCTTAGATTCTGTCTTTCTTTCTTTCTTTTTTCTTTCTTTCTTTCTTTCTTTCTTTCTGTCTTTCTTTCTTTTTATTTTCTTTCTTTCTTTCTTTCTTTTTTCTTTCATTCTAACTTTCTTCTTTCTTTCTTTCTTTCTTTCCTTATTTTTTTTTTCTTTTTTCTTTCTTTCTTTCTTTCTACTTCTTTCTTTCTTTCTGTCTTTCTTTTTTCTTTCTTTCTTTCTTTTTTCTTTCTTTCTTTCTTAATTTCTTTTTTCTTTTTTCTTTCTTCATTCTTACCTTCTTTCTTTCTTTCTTTTTCTTTCTTTCTTTCTTCTATCATTCTTTTTTCTTTCTTTGTTTATTTATTTCATTTTTCTTTCTTTTTCTTCTTCTTTGTTCCTCTCTTTCTGTCTTTCTTTCTTTTTCTTTCTTTCTTTCGTTATTTCTTTCTTTCTTCTTTCTTTCTTTCTTTTTTCTTTCTTTCTGTCTTTCTTTCTTTTTCTTTCTTTTTCTTTTCTTCTTTTTTTCTTTCTGTCTTTCTTTCTGTATTCTTTCCTTCTTTTATTTTCTTTTTTCTTTCTTTCTTTCTTTCTACTTCTTTCTTTCTTTCTGTCTTTCTTTCTTTCTTTTTCTTTCTTTTTCTACTTTCTTTCTTTCTTTCTGTCTTTTTTTCCTTCTTTTTTCTTTCTCTCTTTCTTCTTTCTTCCTTTTTTCTTCTTTGTTTTTTCTCTCTCTCTTTCCTTCTTTCTTCTTTCTTTCTTTTATTCTTTCTTTGTTTCTTTCTTTCTTTCTGTCTTTCTTTATTTCTTTCTTTCTTTCTTTCTTCTTTCTTTCTTCTTATTTCTTTCTTTCTTCTTTTTTTTCTTTCTTTCTTCTTTTTTTTCTTTCTTTCTTTTTTCTTTCTTTCTTTCTTCTTCTTTCTTTCTTGCTTTCTTTCTGTCTTTCTTTCTTCATTTTTCTTTTTCTTTCTGTCTTTCTTTCTTTCTTTCTATTTCTTTCTTTCTTTCTTATTTCTTAATTTCTTCTTTCTTTTTTTTTTCTTTTTTTCTTTTTTCTTTCTTTCCTTCTTTATTCTTCTTTATTTCTTTCTGTCTTTCTTTCTTTCTATCTGTCTTTCTTTCTTTTTCTTTCTATTTCTATGTTTTTCTTTCTTTTTCTTTCTTTCTTTCTTTCTTTCTTTCTTTCTT
>JAVLUU010000554.1:32500-35000 GCA_032206185.1 Columba guinea | reverse complement strand
TTCTTTCTTTCTTTCTTTCCTACGTTCTTTCTTTCTTTCTTTTTTCTTTCTTTCTTTCTTTCTTTCTTTCTTTCTTTCTTTCTTTCTTTCTTTTTTCTTTCTTTCTTTCTTTTTTCTTTCTTTCTTTCTTTCTTTATTTTAATTTCTTTCTTTCTTTTTTCTTTCTTTCTTTCTTTCTTTTGTCTTTCTTTCTTTCTTTCTTTCTTTTTAATTTCTTTCTTTCTTTCTTTCTATATTTCTTTCTTTCTTTCTTTCCCACGTTCTTTTTTTCTTTCTTTCTTTCTTCTTTCTTTTTTCTTTCTTTCTTTCTTTCTTTTTAATTTCTTTCTTTCTTTCTTTCTTTCTTTCTTTCTTTTTCTTTCTTTCTTTCTTTTTTCTTTCTTTCTTTCTTTCTTTCTTTCTTTCTTTATTTTAATTTCTTTCTTTCTTTGTTCTTTCTTTCTTTCTTTCTTTTTTCTTTCTTTCTTTCTTTCTTTCTTTCTTTCTTTCTTTCTTTCTTTTTTCTTTCTTACTTTCTTTCTTTCTTTCTTTCTTTATTTTAATTTCTTTCTTTCTTTGTTCTTTCTTTCTTTCTTTTTTCTTTCTTTCTTTCTTTATTTCTTTTTAATATCTTTCTTTCTTTTTTCTTTCTTTCTTTCTTTTTAATTTCTTTCTTTCTTTCTATCTTTCTTTCTTTCTTTCCCACGTTCTTTTTTCTTTCTTTCTTCTTTCTTTTTTCTTTCTTTCTTTGTTTCTTTCTTTTTTCTTCCTTTCTTTCTTTCCTACGTTCTTTCTTTCTTTATTTCTTCTTCTTTCTTTCTTTCTTTCTTTTTAATTTCTTTCTTTCTTTCTTTCTTTCTTTTTAATTTCTTTCTTTCCTACGTTCTTTCTTTCTTTCTTTCTTTTTCTTTCTTTCTTTCTTTCTTTCTTTCTTTCTTTCTTTCTTTCTTTTTTCTCTCTTTCTTTTTTCTTTCTTTCTTTCTTTCTTTCTTTCTTTCTTTCTTTTTAATTTCTTAATTTCTTTCTTTCCTACGTTCTTTATTTCTTTTATTTTCTTTCTTTCTTTCTTTCTTTCTTTTTTCTTTCTATTATTTTTTTTCTTTCTTTCTTTCTTTCTTTTTTCTTTCCTTTCTTTCTTTCTTTCTTTCTATATTTCTTTCTTTCTTTCTTTCTTTCTTTCCTACGTTCTTTCTTTCTTTCTTTCTTCTTTCTTTCTTTCTTTCTTTTTTGTTTCTTTCTTTCTTTCTTCCTTTCTTTTTTCTTTCTTTCTTTCTTTCTCTCTTTCTTTCCTATGTTCTTTCTTTCTTTTTTCTTTCTTTCTTTCTTTATTCTTTCTTTCTGTTTTCTTTCTTTCTTTCTTTTCAATTTCTTTCTTTCTTTCTTTCTTTCCTACGTTCTTTCTTTCTTCTTTTTTCTTTCTTTCTTTCTTTTTAGTTTCTTTCTTTCTTTCTTTCTTTCTTTCTTTCTTTTTCCTTTCTTTTTAATTTCTTTGTTTCTTCCTTTTTTTTTCTTTCTTTCTTTCTTTCTTTCTTTCTTTCTTACGTTCTTTCTTTCTTTCTTTCTTTTTTCTTTCTTTCTTTTTTCTTTGTTTCTTTCTTTTTAATTTCTTTCTTTCTTTTTTCTTTCTTTCTTTTTTCTTTCTTTTTTCTTTCTTTCTTTCTTTCTTTCTTTCTTTCTTTCTTTCTTTCTTTCTTTCTTTCTTTTTAATTTCTTACTTTCTTTCTCTCTTTCCTACGTTCTTTCTTTCTTTTATTTTCTTTCTTTCTTTCTTTTTTCTTTCTTTTATTTTCTTTCTTTCTTTCTTTCTTTCTTTTTTCTTTCTTTTATTTTCTTTCTTTCCTTCTTTCTTTCTTTCTTTCTTTCTATCTTTCTTTCTTTCTTTCTTTCCTACGTTCTTTCTTTCTTTCTTTCTTTCTTTCTTTCTTTTTAATTTCTTACTTTCTTTCTTTCTTTCCTACGTTCTTTCTTTCTTTCTTTCTTCTTTCTTTTTTCTTTCTTTCTTTCTTTCTTTCTTTCTTTCTTTTTTCTTTCTTTCTTTTTAATTTCTTTCTTTCTTTCTTTCTTTCTTTCCTACGTTCTTTGTTTCTTTCTTCTTTCTTTTTCTTTCTTTCTTTCTTTTTAATTTCTTTCTTTCCTACGTTCTTTTTTTCTTTCTTTCTTTCTTACGTTCTTTCTTTCTTTCTTTCTTTCTTTTTTCTTTCTTTCTTTTTTCTTTCTTTCTTTCTTTTTAATTTCTTTCTTTCTTTTTTCTTCCTTTCTTTATTTCTTTCTTTCTTTCTTTCTTTCTTTCTTTCTTTCTTTCTTTCTTTCTTTCTTTCTTTCTTTTTTCTTTCTTTCTTTCTTTTTTCTTTCTTTCTTTCTTTCTTTATTTTAATTTCTTTCTTTCTTTTTTCTTTCTTTCTTTCTTTCTTTTTTCTTTATTTCTTTCTTTCTTTTTAATTTCTTTCTTTCTTTCTTTCTTTATTTTAATTTCTTTCTTTCTTTTTTCTTTCTTTCTTTCTTTCTTTTTTCTTTATTTCTT
>JAVLUU010000551.1:50000-60545 GCA_032206185.1 Columba guinea | reverse complement strand
CTTTATGTCTTTCTTTCTTTCTTTCTTTTTTTCGTTTTCTTTTTTCTTTCTTTTTTTCTGTCTTTCTTTCTTTCTTTTACTTTTTTCTTTCTTTCTTTATTCTTTCCTTCTTTCATTCTTTTTTCTTTCTTTTTTCTTTCTTTCTATCTTTTTCTTTCTTCCTTTCTTTCTTTCTTTATTATTCTTCTTTCTTTCTTTTTTTTTTCTTTCTTTCTTTCTTTCTTTCTTTATTCTTCCTTTCTTTTTTCTTTCTTTTTTCTTTCTTTCTTTTTGCTTTCTTTCTTTCTTATTTGTTTCTTTTTGCTATCTTTATTTCTTTCTTCCTTTCTTTCTTTCTTTTTTCTTTCTTTCTTTCTTTCTTTCTTTCTTTCTTTCTTTCTTTCTTTCTTTCTTTGTTTTTCTGCTTTCTTTCTTATTTTCTGTCGTTCTTTCTTTCTTTTTTCTTTTTTTTTCTTTCTTTCTTTTTCTTTCTTTCTTTCTTCTTTCATTCTTTCTTTCTTTTTTTATTCTTTTTTCTTTCTTTTTCTTTCTTTCTTTTTCTTTCTTTCTTTCTTTCTTTCTTTTTTCTTTATTTCTTTCTTTCTTTTTTCTTTCTTTCTTTCTTCTTTCTTTCTTTTTTCTTTTTTCTTTCTTTCTTCTTTCTTTTTTCTTCTTTCATTCTTTCTTCTTTCTTTCTTTTCTCTTTCTTCTTTCTTTCTTTTTTCTTTCTTCTTTCTTTAATTCTTTCTTTCTTTCTTTCTTCTTTCTTTCTTTCTTTCTGTCTTTCTTCTTTTTTACTTTCTTCTTTTCTTCTTTCTTTCTTTCTTCTTTCTTTCTTTTCGCTTTCTTTCTTTCTTTCTTTCTTTCTTTCTTTTTTCTTTCTTTCCTTCTTTCTGTCTTTCTTTCCTTCTTTTTTCTTTCTTTCTTTTCTTTCTTTTTTTCTGTCTTTCTTTCTTTCTATCCTTCTTTCTTTGTTTCTTTTTCTTTCTTCTTCTATTTTCTTTCTTTCTTTCTGTCTTTCTTTCTGTCTTTCTTACTTTTTTCTTTCTTTCTTTGTCTTTCTTTCTTCCTTTCTTTTTTCTTTCTTTTCTTTCTTTCTTTCTTTCTTTCTTTCTTTCTTTCTTTCTTTCTTTCTTTCTTCTTTCTTTCTTTCTTTGTCTTTCTTTCTTTCTTCCTTTCTTTTTTCTTTCTTTTTTCTTTCTTTCTTTCTTTCTTTCTTTCTTTCTTTATTCTTTCTTTCTTCTTTCTTTCTTTCTTTTCTCCTTCTTCTTTCTGTCTTTTTTCTTTCTTTATTCTTTCTTTCTATTTCTTTCTTTTTTCTTTCTTTCTTTCTTTCTTCTTTCTTTCTTTCTTTTCTCCTTCTTCTTTTTGTCTTTCTTTCTTTCTTTCTTATTTCTTTCTTTATTTTTTCTTTCTTTCTTTCTTTCTGTCTTTCTTTCTTTCTGTCTTTCTTTTTCTTTCTATATTTCTTTATGTCTTTCTTTCTTTCTTTCTTTTTTTCGTTTTCTTTTTTCTTTCTTTTTTTCTGTCCTTTCTTTCTTTCTTTTACTTTTTCCTTTCTTTCTTTATTCTTTCCTTCTTTCATTCTTTTTTCTTTCTTTTTTCTTTCTTTCTTTCTTTTTCTTTCTTCCTTTCTTTCTTTCTTTATTATTCTTCTTTCTTTCTTTTTTTCTTTCTTTCTTTATTCTTTCTTTCTTTTTTCTTTCTTTTTTCTTTCTTTCTTTTTCTTTCTTTCTTTCATTCTTATTTGTTTCTTTTTGCTATCTTTATTTCTTTCTTCCTTTCTTTCTTTCTTTTTTCTTTCTTTCTTTCTTTCTTTCTTTCTTTCTTTCTTTCTTTCTTTCTTTCTTTGCTTTCTGCTTCCTTTCTTATTTTCTGTCGTTCTTTCTTTCTTTTTTCTCTTTTTTTCTTTCTTTCTTTTTTCTTTCTTTCTTTCTTCTTTCTTTCTTGTTTCTTTTTTCTTCTTTCATTCTTTCTTTCTTCTTTCTTTCTTTTCTATTTCTTCTTTCTTTTTTTTTGTTTCTCTTTCTTTCTTTCTTTCTTTTCTTTTTTTTCTTTCTTTCTTTTTTCTTTCTTTCTTCTTTCTTTTTCTTCTTTCTTTCTTTCTTCTGTCTTTTTTCTTCTTTCTTTCTTTCTTTCTTCTTTCTTTCTTTTCTCTTTCTTCTTTCTTTCTTTCTTCTTTTTTTCTTTCTTTCTTCTTTCTTTTTTCTTCTTTCTTTCTTTCTTTCTGTCTTTCTTTCTTCTTTTTTCTTTCTTCTTTGTTTCTTTATTTCTTTCTTTCTTTCTTTCTTTCTTTCTTTCTTTCGTCTTTCTTTCTTTCTTTTTTTATTCTTCTTTCTTTCTTTTTTTTTATTCTTCTTTCTTTCTTTTTCTTTCTTTCTTTCTTTTTTCTTTATTTCTTTTTTCTTTCTTTTTTATTTCTTTTTTTTCTTTCTTTCTTTCTTCCTTTCTTTCTTTTTCTTTCTTTATGTTTTTCTTTCTTTCTTTCTTTTTTCTTTTTCTTTTTTCTTTCTTTTTTTCTGTCTTTCTTTCTTTCTTTTACTTTTTTCTTTCTTTCTTTCTTTATTCTTTCCTTCTTTCATTCTTTATTCTTTCTTCTTTCTTTCTTTCTTTTTTTCTTTCTTTCTTTTCTCTTTCTTCTTTCTTTCTTTCTTTTTTCTTTCTTCTTTCTTTAATTCTTTCTTTCTTTCTTCTTTCTTTTTTCTTCTTTCTTTCTTTTCGCTTTCTGTCTTTCTTTCTTTTTTCTTTCTTTCTTTCTTTCTTTCTTTCTTTCGTCTTTCTTTTTTCTTCTTTTTTACTTTCTTCTTTTCTTCTTTCTTTCTTCTTTCTTTCTTTTCGCTTTCTGTCTTTCTTTCTTTCTACGTTTCTTTATGTCTTTCTTTCCTTTTTCTTTCTTTCTCTCTTTCTTTATTTCTGTTTCTTTCTTTTTCTTTTTTCTTTCTTCTTTCTTTCTTTTTTTCTGTCTTTCTTTCTATCTTTCTTTCTTTCTTTGTTTCTTTTTCTTTCTTCTTCTTTTTTCTTTCTTTCTTTCTGTCTTTCTTTCTTTTTTCTTTCTTTCTTTCTTTCTTCTCTTTCTTTCTTTCTTTCTTTTTTCTTTCTTTTTTCTTTCTTTCTTATTTCTTTGTTTTTTTCTATCTTTCTATCTTTCTTTCTTTCTTTCTTTCTTTTTTCTTTCTTTCTTTCTTTCTTTTTTCTTTCTTTCTTTTTGCTTTCTTTCTTTCTTATTTGTTTCTTTTTGCTATCTTTATTTCTTTCTTCCTTTCTTTCTTTCTTTTTTCTTTCTTTCTTTCTTTCTTTCTTTCTTTCTTTCTTTCTTTGTTTTCTGCTTTCTTTCTTATTTTCTGTCGTTCTTTCTTTCTTTTTTCTTTTTTTTTCTTTCTTTCTTTTTTCTTTCTTTCTTTCTTCTTTCATTCTTTCTTTCTTTTTTTATTCTTTTTTCTTTCTTTTTCTTTCTTTCTTTTTCTTTCTTTCTTTCTTTCTTTCTTTTTTCTTTATTTATTTCTTTCTTTTTTCTTTCTTTCTTTCTTCTTTCTTTCTTTTTTCTTTCTTCTTTCTTTCTTCTTTCTTTTTTCTTCTTTCATTCTTTCTTCTTTCTTTCTTTTCTCTTTCTTCTTTCTTTCTTTTTTCTTTCTTCTTTCTTTAATTCTTTCTTTCTTTCTTTCTTCTTTCTTTCTTTCTTTCTGTCTTTCTTCTTTTTTACTTTCTTCTTTTCTTCTTTCTTTCTTTCTTCTTTCTTTCTTTTCGCTTTCTTTCTTTCTTTCTTTCTTTCTTTCTTTTTTCTTTCTTTCTTTCTTTCTGTCTTTCTTTCCTTCTTTTTTTCTTTCTTTCTTTCTTCTTTCTTTTTTTCTGTCTTTCTTTCTTTCTATCCTTTTTTCTTTGTTTCTTTTTCTTTCTTCTTCTTTTTTCTTTCTTTCTTTCTGTCTTTCTTTCTGTCTTTCTTACTTTTTTCTTTCTTTCTTTGTCTTTCTTTCTTCCTTTCTTTTTTCTTTCTTTTTTTTCTTTCTTTCTTTCTTTCTTTCTTTCTTTCTTTCTTTCTTTCTTCTTTCTTTCTTTCTTTGTCTTTCTTTCTTTCTTCCTTTCTTTTTTCTTTCTTTTTTCTTTCTTTCTTTCTTTCTTTCCTTCTTTCTTTATTCTTTCTTTCTTCTTTCTTTCTTTCTTTTCTCCTTCTTCTTTCTGTCTTTTTTCTTTCTTTATTCTTTCTTTCTATTTCTTTCTTTTTTCTTTCTTTCTTTCTTTCTTCTTTCTTTCTTTCTTTTCTCCTTCTTCTTTTTGTCTTTCTTTCTTTCTTTCTTATTTCTTTCTTTATTTTTTCTCTCTTTCTTTCTTTCTGTCTTTCTTTCTTTCTGTCTTTCTTTTTCTTTCTATATTTCTTTATGTCTTTCTTTCTTTCTTTCTTTTTTTCGTTTTCTTTTTTCTTTCTTTTTTTCTGTCTTTCTTTCTTTCTTTTACTTTTTTCTTTCTTTCTTTATTCTTTCCTTCTTTCATTCTTTTTTCTTTCTTTTTTCTTTCTTTCTTTCTTTTTCTTTCTTCCTTTCTTTCTTTCTTTATTATTCTTCTTTCTTTCTTTTTTCTTTCTTTCTTTATTCTTTCTTTCTTTTTTCTTTCTTTTTTTCTTTCTTTCTTTTTTCTTTCTTTCTTTCATTCTTCTTTGTTTCTTTTTGCTATCTTTATTTCTTTCTTCCTTTCTTTCTTTCTTTTTCTTTCTTTCTTTCTTTCTTTCTTTCTTTGCTTTCTGCTTCCTTTCTTATTTTCTGTCGTTCTTTCTTTCTTTTTTCTCTTTTTTTCTTTCTTTCTTTTTTCTTTCTTTCTTTCTTCTTTCTTTCTTGTTTCTTTTTTCTTCTTTCATTCTTTCTTTCTTCTTTCTTTCTTTTCTATTTCTTCTTTCTTTTTTTTTGTTTCTTCTTTCTTTCTTTCTTTCTTTTCTTTTTTTCTTTCTTTCTTTTTTCTTTCTTTCTTCTTTCTTTCTTCTTTCTTTCTTTCTTCTGTCTTTTTTCTTCTTTCTTTCTTTCTTTCTTCTTTCTTTCTTTTCTCTTTCTTCTTTCTTTCTTTCTTCTTTTTTTCTTTCTTTCTTCTTTCTTTTTTCTTCTTTCTTTCTTTCTTTCTGTCTTTCTTTCTTTCTTTCTTTTTTCTTTCTTTCTTTCTTTCTTTCTTTCTTTCTTTCTTTCTTTCTTCTTCCTTTCTTTCTTTTTTTATTCTTCTTTCTTTCTTCTTTCTTTCTTTCTTTTTTTTATTCTTCTTTCTTTCTTTTTCTTTCTTTCTTTCTTTTTTCTTTATTTCTTTTTTCTTTCTTTTTTATTTCTTTTTTTTTCTTTCTTTCTTTCTTCCTTTCTTTCTTTTTCTTTCTTTATGTTTTTCTTTCTTTCTTTCTTTTTTCTTTTTCTTTTTTCTTTCTTTTTTTTCTGTCTTTCTTTCTTTCTTTTACATTTTCTTTCTTTCTTTCTTTATTCTTTCCTTCTTTCATTCTTTATTCTTTCTTCTTTCTTTCTTTCTTTTTTTCTTTCTTTTCTCTTTCTTCTTTCTTTCTTTCTTTTTTCTTTCTTCTTTCTTTAATTCTTTCTTTCTTCTTTCTTTTTTCTTCTTTCTTTCTTTTCGCTTTCTGTCTTTCTTTCTTTTTTCTTTCTTTCTTTCTTTCTTTCTTTCTTTCTTTCTTTCTTTCTTTCGTCTTTCTTTTTTCTTCTTTTTTACTTTCTTCTTTTCTTCTTTCTTTCTTCTTTCTTTCTTTTCGCTTTCTGTCTTTCTTTCTACGTTTCTTTATGTCTTTCTTTCCTTTTTCTTTCTTTCTCTCTTTCTTTATTTCTGTTTCTTTCTTTTTCTTTTTTCTTTCTTCTTTCTTTCTTTTTTTTCTGTCTTTCTTTCTATCTTTCTTTCTTTCTTTGTTTCTTTTTCTTTCTTCTTCTTTTTTTCTTTCTTTCTTTCTGTCTTTCTTTCTTTTTTTCTTTCTTTCTTTCTTTCTTCTCTTTCTTTCTTTCTTTCTTTTTTCTTTCTTTTTTCTTTCTTTCTAATTTCTTTGTTTTTTTCTATCTTTCTATCTTTCTTTCTTTCTTTCTTTCTTTTTTCTTTCTTTCTTTCTTTCTTTTTTCTTTCTTTCTTTTTGCTTTCTTTCTTTCTTATTTGTTTCTTTTTGCTATCTTTATTTCTTTCTTCCTTTCTTTCTTTCTTTTTTCTTTCTTTCTTTCTCTCTTTCTTTCTTTCTTTCTTTCTTTTTCTTTGTTTTCTGCTTTCTTTCTTATTTTCTGTCGTTCTTTCTTTCTTTTTTCTTTTTTTTTCTTTCTTTCTTTTTTTCTTTCTTTCTTTCTTCTTTCATTCTTTCTTTCTTTTTTATTTCTTTTTTCTTTCTTTTTCTTTCTTTCTTTTTCTTTCTTTCTTTCTTTCTTTCTTTTTTCTTTATTTATTTCTTTCTTTTTTCTTTCTTTCTTTCTTCTTTCTTTCTTTTTTCTTTCTTCTTTCTTTCTTCTTTCTTTTTTCTTCTTTCATTCTTTCTTCTTTCTTTCTTTTCTCTTTCTTCTTTCTTTCTTTTTTCTTTCTTCTTTCTTTAATTCTTTCTTTCTTTCTTTCTTCTTTCTTTCTTTCTTTCTGTCTTTCTTCTTTTTTACTTTCTTCTTTTCTTCTTTCTTTCTTTCTTCTTTCTTTCTTTTCGCTTTCTTTCTTTCTTTCTTTCTTTCTTTCTTTTTTCTTTCTTTCTTTCTTTCTGTCTTTCTTTCCTTCTTTTTTTCTTTCTTTCTTTCTTCTTTCTTTTTTTCTGTCTTTCTTTCTTTCTATCCTTTTTTCTTTGTTTCTTTTTCTTTCTTCTTCTTTTTTCTTTCTTTCTTTCTGTCTTTCTTTCTGTCTTTCTTACTTTTTTCTTTCTTTCTTTGTCTTTCTTTCTTCCTTTCTTTTTTCTTTCTTTTTTTTCTTTCTTTCTTTCTTTCTTTCTTTCTTTCTTTCTTCTTCTTTCTTCTTTCTTTCTTTCTTTGTCTTTCTTTCTTTCTTCCTTTCTTTTTTCTTTCTTTTTTCTTTCTTTCTTTCTTTCTTTCCTTCTTTCTTTATTCTTTCTTTCTTCTTTCTTTCTTTCTTTTCTCCTTCTTCTTTCTGTCTTTTTTCTTTCTTTATTCTTTCTTTCTATTTCTTTCTTTTTTCTTTCTTTCTTTCTTTCTTCTTTCTTTCTTTCTTTTCTCCTTCTTCTTTTTGTCTTTCTTTCTTTCTTTCTTATTTCTTTCTTTATTTTTTCTTTCTTTCTTTCTTTCTGTCTTTCTTTCTTTCTGTCTTTCTTTTTCTTTCTATATTTCTTTATGTCTTTCTTTCTTTCTTTCTTTTTTCGTTTTCTTTTTTCTTTCTTTTTTTCTGTCTTTCTTTCTTTCTTTTACTTTTTTCTTTCTTTCTTTATTCTTTCCTTCTTTCATTCTTTTTTCTTTCTTTTTTCTTTCTTTCTTTCTTTTTCTTTCTTCCTTTCTTTCTTTCTTTATTATTCTTCTTTCTTTCTTTTTTCTTTCTTTCTTTATTCTTTCTTTCTTTTTTCTTTCTTTTTTCTTTCTTTCTTTTTTCTTTCTTTCTTTCATTCTTCTTTGTTTCTTTTTGCTATCTTTATTTCTTTCTTCCTTTCTTTCTTTCTTTTTTCTTTCTTTCTTTCTTTCTTTCTTTCTTTGCTTTCTGCTTCCTTTCTTATTTTCTGTCGTTCTTTCTTTCTTTTTTCTCTTTTTTTCTTTCTTTCTTTTTTCTTTCTTTCTTTCTTCTTTCTTTCTTGTTTCTTTTTTCTTCTTAATATCTTTCTTTCTTCTTTCTTTCTTTTCTATTTCTTCTTTCTTTTATTTTGTTTCTTCTTTCTTTCTTTCTTTCTTTTCTTTTTTTTCTTTCTTTCTTTTTTCTTTCTTTCTTCTTTCTTTCTTCTTTCTTTCTTTCTTCTGTCTTTTTTCTTCTTTCTTTCTTTCTTTCTTCTTTCTTTCTTTTCTCTTTCTTCTTTCTTTCTTTCTTCTTTTTTTCTTTCTTTCTTCTTTCTTTTTTCTTCTTTCTTTCTTTCTTTCTTTCTTTCTTTCTTTTTTCTTTCTTTCTTTCTTTCTTTCTTTCTTTCTTTCTTTCTTTCTTTCTTTCTTTCTTCTTCCTTTCTTTCTTTTTTTATTCTTCTTTCTTTCTTCTTTCTTTCTTTCTTTTTTTTATTCTTCTTTCTTTCTTTTTCTTTCTTTCTTTCTTTTTTCTTTATTTCTTTTTTCTTTCTTTTTTATTTCTTTTTTTTTCTTTCTTTCTTTCTTCCTTTCTTTCTTTTTCTTTCTTTATGTTTTTCTTTCTTTCTTTCTTTTTTCTTTTTCTTTTTTCTTTCTTTTTTTTCTGTCTTTCTTTCTTTCTTTTACATTTTCTTTCTTTCTTTCTTTATTCTTTCCTTCTTTCATTCTTTATTCTTTCTTCTTTCTTTCTTTCTTTTTTTCTTTCTTTTCTCTTTCTTCTTTCTTTCTTTCTTTTTTCTTTCTTCTTTCTTTAATTCTTTCTTTCTTCTTTCTTTTTTCTTCTTTCTTTCTTTTCGCTTTCTGTCTTTCTTTCTTTTTTCTTTCTCTCTTTCTTTCTTTCTTTCTTTCTTTCTTTCTTTCTTTCTTTCGTCTTTCTTTTTTCTTCTTTTTTACTTTCTTCTTTTCTTCTTTCTTTCTTCTTTCTTTCTTTTCGCTTTCTGTCTTTCTTTCTTTCTACGTTTCTTTATGTCTTTCTTTCCTTTTTCTTTCTTTCTCTCTTTCTTTATTTCTGTTTCTTTCTTTTTCTTTTTTCTTTCTTCTTTCTTTTTTTCTGTCTTTCTTTCTATCTTTCTTTCTTTCTTTGTTTCTTTTTCTTTCTTCTTCTTTTTTCTTTCTTTCTTTCTGTCTTTCTTTCTTTTTTCTTTCTTTCTTCTCTTTCTTTCTTTCTTTCTTTTTTCTTTCTTTTTTCTTTCTTTCTTATTTCTTTGTTTTTTTCTATCTTTCTATCTTTCTTTCTTTCTTTCTTTCTTTTTTCTTTCTTTCTTTCTTTCTTTTTTCTTTCTTTTTGCTTTCTTTCTTTCTTATTTGTTTCTTTTTGCTATCTTTATTTCTTTCTTCCTTTCTTTCTTTCTTTTTTCTTTCTTTCTTTCTTTCTTTCTTTCTTTCTTTCTTTCTTTGTTTTCTGCTTTCTTTCTTATTTTCTGTCGTTCTTTCTTTCTTTTTTCTTTTTTTTTCTTTCTTTCTTTTTTCTTTCTTTCTTTCTTCTTTCATTCTTTCTTTCTTTTTTTATTCTTTTTTCTTTCTTTTTCTTTCTTTCTTTTTCTTTCTTTCTTTCTTTCTTTCTTTTTTCTTTATTTCTTTCTTTCTTTTTTCTTTCTTTCTTTCTTCTTTCTTTCTTTTTTCTTTCTTCTTTCTTTCTTCTTTCTTTTTTCTTCTTTCATTCTTTCTTCTTTCTTTCTTTTCTCTTTCTTCTTTCTTTCTTTTTTCTTTCTTCTTTCTTTAATTCTTTCTTTCTTTCTTTCTTCTTTCTTTCTTTCTTTCTGTCTTTCTTCTTTTTTACTTTCTTCTTTTCTTCTTTCTTTCTTTCTTCTTTCTTTCTTTTCGCTTTCTTTCTTTCTTTCTTTCTTTCTTTTTTCTTTCTTTCTTTCTTTCTGTCTTTCTTTCCTTCTTTTTTTCTTTCTTTCTTTCTTCTTTCTTTTTTTCTGTCTTTCTTTCTTTCTATCCTTCTTTCTTTGTTTCTTTTTCTTTCTTCTTCTTTTTTCTTTCTTTTTTCTGTCTTTCTTTCTGTCTTTCTTACTTTTTTCTTTCTTTCTTTGTCTTTCTTTCTTCCTTTCTTTTTTCTTTCTTTTTTTTCTTTCTTTCTTTCTTTCTTTCTTTCTTTCTTTCTTTCTTTCTTTCTTTCTTCTTTCTTTCTTTCTTTGTCTTTCTTTCTTTCTTCCTTTCTTTTTTCTTTCTTTTTTCTTTCTTTCTTTCTTTCTTTCCTTCTTTCTTTATTCTTTCTTTCTTCTTTCTTTCTTTCTTTTCTCCTTCTTCTTTCTGTCTTTTTTCTTTCTTTATTCTTTCTTTCTATTTCTTTCTTTTTTCTTTCTTTCTTTCTTTCTTCTTTCTTTCTTTCTTTTCTCCTTCTTCTTTTTGTCTTTCTTTCTTTCTTTCTTATTTCTTTCTTTATTTTTTCTTTCTTTCTTTCTTTCTGTCTTTCTTTCTTTCTGTCTTTCTTTTTCTTTCTATATTTCTTTATGTCTTTCTTTCTTTCTTTCTTTTTTTCGTTTTCTTTTTTCTTTCTTTTTTTCTGTCTTTCTTTCTTTCTTTTACTTTTTTCTTTCTTTCTTTATTCTTTCCTTCTTTCATTCTTTTTTCTTTCTTTTTTCTTTCTTTCTTTCTTTTTCTTTCTTCCTTTCTTTCTTTCTTTATTATTCTTCTTTCTTTCTTTTTTCTTTCTCTCTTTATTCTTTCTTTCTTTTTTCTTTCTTTTTTCTTTCTTTCTTTTTTCTTTCTTTCTTTCATTCTTCTTTGTTTCTTTTTGCTATCTTTATTTCTTTCTTCCTTTCTTTCTTTCTTTTTTCTTTCTTTCTTTCTTTCTTTCTTTCTTTCTTTCTTTCTTTCTTTCTTTGCTTTCTGCTTCCTTTCTTATTTTCTGTCGTTCTTTCTTTCT
>JAVLUU010000551.1:22500-45000 GCA_032206185.1 Columba guinea | reverse complement strand
TTCTTATTTTTTTCTTTCTATCTTCTTCCTTTTTTCTTCTTTCTTTCTTTCTTTCTTTCTCTGTTTATTGTTCTTTCTTTCTTTCTTCCTTGTTTCTTTTTCTTTCTTTTTCTTTTTTCTTTCTTTATTTCGTTCTTTCTTTCTGTCTTTCATTCTTTCCTTTTTCAATCTTTCTTCTTTCTTCTTTCTTTCTTTCTTCTTTCTTTCTTTCTTCATTTTTCCTTTCTTTTCTCTTTCTTCTGTCTTTCTTTCATTATTTCTCCTTTCTTTCTTTCATATTTGTTTCTTTCTTTCTTTCTTATTTGTTTCTTCCTTCTTTCTTTCTTTCTGTCTTTCTTTCTTTCTCTCTTTTTTCTTTCTTTCTTTCTTTCTTCTTTATTTCTTTCTTTCTTTTTTTACTCTTCTTTCTTTCTTTCTTTCTTTTTTTATTCTTTCTTTCTTTTTCTTTCTTTCTTTCTTTCTTTCTTTCTTCCTTTCTTCTTTCTTTCCTTTTTCTTTCTTTTTTCTTTCTTTCTTTTTTCTTTCTTTCTTTCTTATTTCTTTCTTTTTTCTATCTTTCTTTCTTCCTTCCTTTCTTTCTTTCTTTTTTCTTTCTTTCTTTTTTCTTCTTTCTTTCTTTCTTTCTTTCTTTCTTCCTTTCTTTCTTTATCCTTTCTTTTTTCTTTCTCTTTTCTTTCTTTCTTTTTTCTTTATTTCTTTCTTTCTTATTTCTTTCTTTTTTCTATCTTTCTTTCTTTCTGCCTTTCTTTCTTTCTTTTTTCTTTCTTTCTTTCTTTCTTTCTTTCTTTCTTTTCTGCTTTCTTTCTTATTTTCTGTCGTTCTTTTTCTTCCTTTTTTCTTTCTTTCTTTCTTTTTTCTCTTTTTTCTTTCTTTCTTTTTTCTTTCTTTCTTTCTTCTTTATTTCTTTCTTCTTTCTTTTTTCTTCTTTCATTCTTTCTTTCTTCTTTCTTTCTTTTCTCTTTCTTCTTTCTTTCTTTTTTCTTTCTTCTTTCTTTATTTCTTTCTTTCTTCTTTCTTTCTTTCTTTCTTTCTTTCTTCTTTTTTACTGTCTTCTTTTTTTCTTTCTTCTTTCTTTCTTTCTTCTTTCTTTTTTCTTCTTTCTTTCTTTCTTCTTTCTTTCTTTTCGCTTTCTGTCTTTCTTTCTTTTTCTTTCTTTCTTTCTTTCATTCTTTCTTTGTCTTTCTTTCTTTCTTTCTTTCTTTCTTTCTTTTTTACTTTCTTCTATTTTTCTTTCTTTCTTTCTTCTTTCTTTCTTCTTTCTTTCTTTCTTCTTTCTTTTTTCTACTTTCTTTCTTTCTTCTTTCTTTCTTTTCGCTTTCTGTCTTTCTTTTTTCTTTCTTTCTTTCTTTCTTTCTTTCTTTTTTCTTTCTTTCTTTTTTCTTTCTTTCTTCTTTCTTTCTTTTCTTTCTTTCTTCTGTCTTTTCTCTTCATTCTTTCTTTCTTCTTTCTTTCTTTTCTCTTTCTCCTTTCTTTCTTTCTTTCTTCTTTTTTTCTTCTTTCTTTCTTTCTTCTTTCTTTTTTCTTCTTTCTTTCTGTGTTTCTTTCTTTCTTTTTTCTTTCTTTCATTCTTTCTTTTTTCTTTCTTTCTTCTTTCTTTCTTTCTTCTTTCTTTCTTTCTTCTTTCTTTTTCTTCTTTCTTTCTTTATTCTTTTTTCTTTCTTTCTTTCTTCTTTCTTTCTTTCTTTCTTTCTTTCTTTCTTTCTTCATTTCCTTCATTCTTTTTTCTTTCTTTCTTTCTTTAATTCTTTCTATTCTGCTTTCTTTCTTATTTTCTGTCTTTCTTTCCTTCCTTTTTCTTTCTTTCTTCTTTCATTCTTTCTTTCTTCTTTCTTTCTGTTCTCTTTCTTCTTTTTTCTTTCTTTTTTTCTTCTTTCTTTCTTTCTTTCTTCTTTCTTTCTTTCTTTTTTCTACTTTCTTTCTTTCTTCTTTCTTTCTTTTCGCTTTCTGTCTTTCTTTCTTTTTTCTTTCTTTCTTTCTTTCTTTTTTCTTTCTTTCTGTCTTTCTTTCTTTCTTTTTCTTTCTTTTTTCTTTATTTCTTTCTTTCGTTCATTCTTTTTCTTTCTTTTTTTTCTTTCTTTCTTTCTTTGTTTCTTTCCTTCTTTCTTTCTTTCTTTCTTTCTTTCTTTCTTTCTTTCTTTCTTTCTTTCTTTCTTTCTTTCTTTTTCTTTCTTTCTTTCTTTCTTCCTTGTTTCTTTTTCCTTCTTTTTCTTTTTTCTTTCTTTCTTTCTTTCTTTCTTTCTGTCTTTCTTTCTTTCATTTTTGTTTCTTTCTTCTTTCTTTCTTTCTTTCTTTCTTTCATCTTTCTTTTTCTTTCTTCCTTTCTTTCTTCTTTCTTTCTTTCTTTTCTCTTTCTGCTTTCTTTCTTTCTTTTTTCTTTCTTCTTTCTTTAATTCTTTCTTTCTTTCTTCTTACTTTCTTTCTTCTTTCTTTTTTCTTCTTTCTTTCTTCTTTCTTTCTTTTCGCTTTCTGTCTTTCCTTCTTTTTTCTTTCTTTCTTTCTTTCTTTCTTTTCTCTTTCTTTCTGTCTTTCTTTCTTTTTCTTTTTTTTTCTTTTTTCTTTCTTTCTTTCTTTCTTTTTTCTTACTCTCTTTTTTCTTTCTTTCTATTTTCTTTCATTTTTCTTTATTTTTTTTCTTTCTTTCTTTCTTTCTTTCTTTTTTCTTTCTTTCTTTTTCTTTCTATCTTTCTTTATGTCTTTCTTTCTTTCTTTTCTTTTTCTTTTTTCCTTCTTCCTTTCTTTCTTTCTTCTTTTTTTCTTTCTGCTTTCTTTCTTTCTTTCTTCTTTCTTTCTTCTTTCTTTCTCTCTTCTTTTTTCTTTCTTTCTTTCTTCTTTCTTTCTTTCTTTCTCCTTTCTTTCTTTCTTCTTTCTTTTTTCTTCTTTTATTCTTTCTTCTTTCTTTCTTTTCTTTTTCTTCTTTCTTTCTTTCTTTTTTCTTTCTTCTTTCTTTCTTTTTTCTTCCTTTCTTTCTTATTTCTTTCTTTCTTTCTTTATTTCTTCTTTCTTTTTTCTTCATCCATTCTTTCTTTCTTCTTTCTTTCTTTCGTTTCTCTTTCTTTCTTTCTTCTTTCTTTCTTCTTTCTTTTTTCTTCTTTCTTTCTTTCTTTCTTCTTTCTTTCTTTCTTTTCGCTATCTGTCTTTCTTTCTTTCTTTTTTCTTTCTTTCTTTATTTCTTTCTTTCTTTTTTTTTCTTTCTTTCTGTCTTTCTTTATTTTTCTTTCTTTTTCTTTTTTTCTTTTTGTCTTTCTGTCTTTCTCTCTTTCTTTTTTCTTTCTTCCTTCTTTCTTTCTTTCTTTCTTCCTTTCTTTCTTACTTTCTTTTTTCTTTCTTTCTTTCTTCATTCTTTCTTTTTTTTTCTTTTTTTCTTTCTTTCTTTTTTTTCTATCTTCTTTCTTTTTTCTTTCTTTCTCTCTTTTTTCTTTCTTTCTTTTTTCTTTCTTTCTCTCTTTCTTTCTTTCTATTCCTTTATTTCTTTCTGTCTTTCTGTCTTTCTTTCTTTCTTTGTTCTTTCTTTCTTTCATCTTTCTTTCTTTCTTTCCTTCTTTCTTTTTTCCTTTCTTTCTGTCTTTCTTTCTGTCTTTCTTTTTTCTTTCTTTCTTTCTTCTTTCTTTCTTTCTTTCTTTCTTTCCTTCTTTTTTCTTTCTGTCTTTGTTTGTTTCTTTCTTTCTTTCTTTCTTTCTTTCTTCTTTTTTCTTTCTTTCTTTCTTTCTCTTTCTTTCTTTCTTTCTTTTTTCTTTCTTTCTTTCTTTTTTTATCTTTCTTTCTTTCTTGTTTCTTTCTTTTTCTTTCTTCCTTCTATCTTTCTTTCTTTATTTTTCTTTCTTTCTTTATTTTTTCTTTCTTTCATTTTTCTTTTTTTTTCTTTCTTTCTTTCTCTTTCTTTCTTTCTTTCTTTTTTCTTTCTTTTCTTTCTTTCTTTCTTTTCTTTCTTTCTTTCTTGTTTTTTTTTTTCTTTATTTCGTTCTTTCTTCTGTCTTTCTTTCTTTCTTGCTTTCTGTCTTTCTGTCTTTCTTTCTTTCTTCTTTCTTTCTTTATTTCTTTTTCTTTCTTTCTTTCTTTCTGTCTTTCTTTCTTTCGTTCTTCTTTCTTTCTTTCTTTTTTCTTTCTTTCTTTCTTTCTTTCTTTCTTTCTTTCTTTCTTTCTTTCTTTTTTCTTTCTTTTCTTTCTTTTCTTTCTTTCTTTCTTCTTTCTTTCTTTTTTCTTTCTTTTCTTTCTTTTTTTCTTTCTTTCTTTTTCTTTATTTCTTTCTTTCTTTTTTTTATTTCTTTCTTTCTTTCTTCTTTCTTTCTTTCTTCTTTCTTTCTTTCTTTCTTTATTTTTGTTTCTTTCTTTCTTTCTTTCTCTCATTCTTTTTGTCTTTCTTTCTTCTTTCTTTCTTTCTTTCTGTCTTTCTTTCTTTTTTCTTTCTTTCTTTTTTCTTTCTTTTTTTCTTTCTTTCTTTCTTTTTTATTTTTCTTTCTTTCTTTCTATTTCTTTCTTTCTTTCTGTCTTTCCTTCTTTCTTATTTCTTTCTTTTTCTTACTTTTTCCTTCTTTCTTTCTTTTTTTCTGTCTTTCTGGCTTTCTTTTTTACTTTTTTCTTTCTTTTCTTTCTTCTTTCTTTCTTTTTTCTTTTTCTTTATTTCTTCTTCTTTGTTTCTTTCTTTCTTTCTTTTTGTTTCTTTCTTTCTTTCCTTCTTTCTTTCTTTCTTATTCCTTTTTCTTTCTTTCTTTCTTTCTTTCTTTCTTTCTTTCTTTCTTTTTTTTTATTTCTTTCTTTTTTCTTTATTTCTTTCTTTTAATTTCTTTTTTCGTTCTTTCTTTCTTTCTTTCTTTCTTTTCCTTTCTTTCTTTCTGTCTTTCTGTCTTTTTCTCTTTCTTTTTTTTCTTTCATTCTTAGTTTTTTCTTTCTTTCTTTCTTTATTTTTTCCTTTCTTTCTTTCTTTCTTCCTTTCTTTCATCTTTCTTTCTTTCTTTCTTTTTTTTTCTTATTCTTTTTTCTTTCTTTCTTTCTGTCTTTATTTTTTTCTTACTTTCTTTTTTCTTTCTTAATTTCCTTTTTCTTTCTTTCTTTCTTTTTCTTTCTTTCTTTCTTTCTGTATTTCTTTCTGTCTTTCTTTTTTCTTTCTTTCTTTTTTTCTTCTTTCTTTCTTTCTTTATTTCTTTTTTCTTTCTTTCTTTATTTGTTTCTTTCTCTTTCTTTCTTTCTTTCTTTCTTTCTTTTTTCTTTCTTTCTTTTTTCTTTCTATTTTCTTTCTTTCATTCTTATTTAATTCTTTTTTCTTTCTTTCTTTCATTTTTCTTTCCTTCTTCTTTCTTTCTTTATTTCTGTCTTTCTTCTTTCTGTCTTTCTTTCTGTCTTTCTTTCTTTCTTTGTCTTTCTTTCTGTCTTTCTTTCTTTCCTTTTCTTTATTATCTTTTACTTTCTTTCTTTCTGTCTTTCTTTCTGTCTTTGTTTCTTTCTTTTTTCTTTCTTGCTTTTTCTTTCTTTCTTTCTTTCTTTTTTCTTTCTTTTTTCCTTTATTTCTTTCTTTCTTTCGTTCTTTTTCTTTCTTTCTTTCTGTCTTTCTTTCTTTATTTCCTTTTTCTTTATTTTTCTTTTTGTTTCTTTCTTTCTTTCTGTCTTTCTGTCTTTCTTTCTTTCTTTCTTTCTTCTTTCTTTCTTTCTGTCTTTCTTTCTGTCTTTCTTTCTTTATTCTTTCTTTCTTTTTTCTTTCTTTCTTTCTTTCTTTTCTCTTTCTTTTTTCTTTCTTTTTCTTTCTTTCTTTCTGTCTTTCTGTCTTTTTCTTTCTTTCTTTTTCTTTCTTTTTCTTTTTTCTTTCCTTCTGTCTTTCTGTGTTTCATTCTTTCTTTCTTTCTTTCTTTATTTATTTTTCTTTCTTTTTCTTTCTTTCTTTTTTCTGTCTTTCTGTCTTTCTTTTTCCTTCTTTCTTTCTTTCTTTCTGTCATTTTTCTTTCTTTATTTTTTCTTTCTTTCTTTCTTTTTTCATTCTTTCTTTTTCTTTCTTTCTTTCTTTCTTTCTTCTTTTTTCTTTCTGTCTTTATATTTGTTTCTTTCTTTCTTTCTGTCTTTCTTTCTTTCTTCCTTTCTTTCTTCTTTATTTTGTTTCTTTCTTTTTCTTTCTTATTCTTTTTTCATTCTTTCTTTCTGTCTTTATTTCTTTCTTTCTTTTTCTTTCTTTCTTTCTTTCTTTCTTTCTTTTTGTTTCTTTCTTTCTTTCTTTTTTTCTTTCTTCCTTTCTTCTTTCTTTCTTTCTTTCCTTATTTTTGTTTGTTTCTTTCTTTCTTTCTTTTTTCTCTCTTTCTTTCTTCTTTCTTTCTTTCTTTCTGTCTTTCTGTCTTTCTTTCTTTCTTTTTTCTTTCTTTCTTTCTTCTTTCTTCCTTTCTTTCTTTTTCTTTGTTTCTTTCTTTCTTTCTTTATTTTTGTTTCTTTCTTTCTTTCTTTTTTTTGTTTCTTTCTTTCTTTCTTTCTTTTTTATCATTCTTTCTTTCTTTCTTGTTTCTTTCTTTCTTTTTCTTTCTTTCTGTCTTTCTTTCTTTCTTTCTTGTTTCTTTCTCTTCCTTTTTTTTTCTTTCTTTCTCTCTTTTTATCTTTCTTTTTTCTTTCTTATTTCTTTCTTTCTTTCTTTCTGTCTTTCTTTCCTTTTTCTTTCTTTATTTCTTTTTTCTTTCTTTCTTTCTTTTTTCTTTTTTTTTCTTTCTTTCTTTCTTTCTTTTTTCTTTCTTTCTTTTTTCTTTCTTTCTTTCTTTCTTCCTTTCTTTCTTTTTTCTTCATTTCTTTTTTCTTTTTCTTTCTTTCTTTCTTCTTCTTTCTTTCTTTCTTTCTGTCTTTCTTTCATTCTATATTTCTTTCTTTCTTTCTTTCATTCTTTTTCTTTCTTTTACTTTCTTTCTTTCTTTTTTTTGTCTTTCTGTCTTTCTTTCTTTTTAACTTTTTTCTTTCTTTTCTTTCTTTCTTCTTTATTTTTTCTTTCTTTCTTTCTTCTTCTTTTTTCTTTCTTTCTTTCTTTTTTCTATCTTTCTTTCTTTCTTTTTTTCTTTCTTTCTATCTTCTCATTTCTTTCTTTCTTTCTTTGTTTCTTTCTTCTTTCTTTCTTTTTTCTTTTTTCTTTCTTTCTTTCTTTCTATTTCTTTCTATCTTTCTTTCTGTCTTTCTTTCTTCTTTTTTTTCTTTCTTTTTTTTTCTTTCTTTCTGTCTTTCTATTTTCTTTCTTTTCTTTCTTTCTTTCTTTTCTTTCCTTATTTCTTCTTTTTTTCTTTTTTCTTTCTTTCTTCCTTGTATTCTGTCTTTCTTTCTGTCTTTCTTTCTTTCTTTTTTCTTTCTTTCTTTCTTCTTTCTTTCTTTTTTCTTTCTTTCTTTCTTATTTTCTTTTTTCTATATTCTTTCTTTTTTCATTCTTTCTTCCTTTCTTTCTTTGTTTTGTCTCTCTTTCTTTCTCTTCCTTTCTTTCTTTCTGTCTTTCTGTCTTTCTTTCTTTCTTTCTTTCTTTCTGTCTTTCTTTCTCTCTTTCTTTCTTTCTTTTTTCTTTCTTTCTTTCTTCTTTCTTTCTTTCTTTCTTTATTTTTGTTTCTTTCTTTCTTACATTCTTTCTATCTTTCTATCTTTCTTTCTCTCTTTCTTTTTGTCTTTCTTTCTTTCTTCTTACTTTCTTTCTTTTTTCTTTCTTTCTATCTTTTTTTCTTTCTTCTTTCTTCTTTTTTTCTTTCTTTTATCTTTCTTTCTTTCTTCTTTCTTTTTTCTTTCTCTCTTTCTTTCTTTCTTTCTTTTTCTTTCTTTCTGTCTTTCCTTCTGTCTCTCTTTCTTTCTTTCTTCCTTTCTTTCTTTCTTTTTTCTTTCTTTCTTACTTTCTTTCTTTCTTTTCCTTTTTCTTTCTTTCTTTCTTTCTCTATCTTTCTTTCTTTCTTCTTTATTCTTTCTTCTTTCTTTCTTTCTTTTTTCTTCCTTTTTTCTTTCTTTCTTTATTTTTCTTTCTTTCTTTTTTTTCTTTCTTTATATTTTTCTTTCTTTCTTTCTTTCTTTCTTTCTTTCTTTCTTTCTCTCTTTCTTTTTGTCTTTCTTTCTTTCTTCTTAATTTCTTTCTTTTCTTTCTGTCTTTCTTTCTTTCTTTTTTCTTTCTTTCTTTTTTCTTTGTTTCTTTTTCTTTCCTTCTTTCTTCCTTGTTTATTTTTCTTTCTTTTTCTTTTTTCTTTCTTTATTTCATTTTTCCTTTCTGTCTTTCTTTCTTTCCTTTTTCTTTCATTCTTTCTTCTTTCTTTCTTTCTTTCTTTCTTTCTGTCTTCTTTCTTTCTTTCTTCTTTCTTTCTTTCTTTTCTCTTTCATCTGTCTTTCATTATTTCTTCTTTCTTTCTTTCATATTTGTTTCTTTCTTTCTTTCTTATTTGTTTCTTTCTTTCTTTCTTTCTTCTTTCTTTCTTTCTTTCTTATTTTTTCTTTCTTTCTTCTTCCTTTTTTCTTCTTTCTTTCTTTCTTTTTTTATTCTTCTTTCTTTCTTTCTTCTTTCTTTCTTTCTTTCATTTTATTCTTCTTTCTTTCTTTTTCTTTCTTTCTTTCTTTATTATTTCTTTCTTTTTTCTTTCTTTTTTATTTCTTTCTTTTTTCCTTCTTTCTTTCTTTCTTATTTCTTTCTTTTTTCTACCTTTCTTTCTTTCTTTCTTACTTTCTTTCTTTCTTTTTTCTTTCTTTCTTTCTTTCTTTTCTGCTTTCTTTCTTATTTTCTGTCGTTCTTTCTTTCTTTCTTTTTTCTTTCTTTCTTTTTTCTCTTTTTTCTTTCTTTCTATTTTCTTTCTTTCTTTCTTTCTTCTTTCTTCTTTCTTCTTTCACTCTTTCTTTCTTCTTTCTTTCTTTTCTCTTTATTCTTTCTTTCTTTCTTTTTTCTTTCTTCTTTCTTTCTTTCTTACTTTCTTCTTTCTTTCTTTCTTTCTTTCTCCTTTCTTTCTTTTCGCTTTCTGTCTTTCTTTTTTCTTTCTTTCTTTCTTTCTTTCTTTTTTCTTTCTTTCTTTCTTTTTTCTTTCTTCCTTCTTTCTTTCTTCTTTCTTTCTTTCTTCTGTCTTTTCTCTTCTTTCTTTCTTTCTTCTTCCTTTTTTTCTCTTTCTTCTTTCTTTCTTTCTTTCTTTCTTCTTTTTTCTTTCTTTCTTCTTTCTTTTTTCTTCTTTCTTTCTTTCTGTCTTTCTTTATTTCTTTTTTCTTTCTTTCTTTCTTACTTTCTTTCTTTCTTTCTTCTTTCTTTCTTTCTTTCTTTTTTTACTCTTGTTTCTTTCTTTCTTCTTTCTTTCTTTCTTCCTTTTTTCTTTATTTCTTTTTTCTTTCTTTTTTTCTGTCTTTCTTTCTTTTACTTTTTTCTTTCTTTCTTTATTCTTTCTTTCCTTCTTTCATTCTTTTTTCTTTCTTTTATCTTTCTTTCTTTATTTTTCTTTCTTCCTTTCTTTCTTTCTTTTTTCTTTCTTTCTTTTTTCTCTTTTTTCTTAATTTCATTTTTCTTTCTTTCTTTCTTTCTTTCTTCTTTCTTTATTTATTCTTTCTTTTTTCTTCATTCATTTTAGGTTTCTTCTTTCTTTCTTTTCTCTTTCTTCTTTCTTTATTTCTTTCTTCTTTCTTTCTTTCCTTCTTTCTTTCTTTCTTCTTTATTTCTTTTTTCTTTCTTTCTTTCTTACTTTTTTCTTCTTTCTTTCTTTTTTCTTTCTTTCTTCTTTCTTTCTTCTTTCTTTCTTTTCGATTTCTGTCTTTCTTTCTTTTTCTTTCTTTCTTTCTTTCTTTCTTTTTTCTTTCTTTTTTCTTTCTTTCTTATTTATTTCTTCTTTCTTTCTTCTTTATTTCTTCTTTCTTTCTTTCTTCTGTTTTTTTCTTCTTCCTTTCTTTCTTTCTTCTTTCTTTCTTTCTTTTCTCTTTCTTCTTTCTTTCTTTCTTTCTTTCGTTCTTTTTTTATTCTTCTTTCTTTCTTTCTGTCTTTCTTTCTTTCTTTCTTTTTTCTTTCTTTCTAACTTTCTTTCTTTCTTTCTTTGTTTCTTTCTTCTTTCTTTCCTTCTTTTTTTATTCTTCTTTCTTTCTTTCTTCTTTCTTTCTTTTTTTATTCTTCTTTCTTTCTTTTTCTTTCTTTCTTTCTTCTTTTTTACTTTCTTCTTTTTTTCTTCCTTTCTTCTTTCTTTCATTTTTCTTTTTTCTCCTTTCTTTCTTTCTTCTTTCTTTCTTTTCACTTTCTGTCTTTCTTTCTTTCATTTTTCTTTCTATCTTTCTTTATGTCTGTCTTTCTTTTTTCTTTCTTTCTGTCTTTCTTTCTTTCCTTTTCTTTCTTTTTCTTTTTTCTTTCCTTCTTTATGTCTTTCTTTCTGTCTTTCATTCCTTCTTTTTTCTTTCTTTCTTTCTTCTTTCCTTCTTTTTTTCTTTCTTTCTTTCTTCCTTTCTTTGTTTCTTTTTTCTTTCTTTCTTTCTTCTTTCTTTTTTCTTCATTCACTCTTTCTTCTTTCTTTCTTTCCTCTTTCTACTTTCTTTCTTTCTTTTTTCTTTCTTCTTTCTTTCTTTATTTCTTTCTTTCTTTCTTTCTTCTTTCTCTATTTCTTTTTTCTTCTTTCATTCTTTCTTCTTTCTTTCTTTTCGCTGTCTTTCTTTCTTTCTTTCTTTCTTTCTTTCTTTTTCTCTTTCTTTCTTTCTCTTTCTTTCTTTTTTTCTGTCTTTCTTTCTTTCTATCTTTCTTTCTTTCTTTCTTTGTTTCTTTTTCTTTCTTCTTCATTTTTCTTTCTTTCTTCCTGTCTTTCTGTCTTTCTTTCTTTTTTCTTTCTTTCTTTCTTCTTTCTTCCTTTCTTTTTTCTTTCTCTCTTTCTTTCATTGTTTCTTTCTTTGTCTTTCTTTCTTTCTTTCTTTTTTCTTTCTTTTTTTCTTTCTTTATTTCTTTCTTATTTCTTTCTTTTTTTCTTTCTTTCTTTCTTTCTTTATTCTTTCTTTCTTTCATTCTTTCTTTTTTCTTTCTTCCTTATTTCTTTCCTTCTTTCTTTCTTTCTTTCTCTGTCTTTCTTTCTTTCTTCTTTCTTTCTTTCTTTCTTATTTTTTTCTTTCTTTCTTCTTTCTTTTTTCTACTTTCTTTATTTGTTTCTGTCTTTCTTTCTTTTTTCTTTCTTTCTTTCTTTCTTTCTTTATTCTTTCTTTCTTTCATTCTTTCTTTTTTCTTACTTTTTTTCTTTCTTTATTTATTTCTTTCCTTCTTTCTTTCTTTCTTTCTTTCTTTTTTTCTTTCTTTCTTTCTTTCTTTTTCTTTCTTTCTTTCTGTCTTTCTTTCTTTCTTTCTTCCTTGTTTCTTTTTCTTTCTTTTTCTTTTTTCTTTCTTTATTTCGTTTTTTCTTTCTGTCTTTCTTTCTTTCCTTTTTCTTTCTTTCTTCTTTCTTTTTTCTTTCTTTCTTCTTTCTTTCTTCTTTATTTCTTTCTTTCTTTCTTCTTTTTTCTTCTTTATTTTTTCTTCTTTCTTTCTTTCTTCTTTCTTTCTTTTCTCTTTCTTTTTCTGTCTTTCTTTCTTCTTTCTTTCTTTCTTTCTTTTTTTTTCTTTCTTTCTTCTTTCTTTTTTCTACATTCTTTATTTCTTTCTGTCTTTCTTTCTTTATTTTTTTTCTTTCTTTCTTTTTTCTTTCTGTCATTCTTTCTTTCTTTCTTTCTTTTTCTTTTTTTCTTTCTTTCTGTATTTCTTTCTTTCTTTCTTTTTTTCTTTCTTTCTTTTTTCTTTGTTTCTTTCTTCTTTCTTTTTTCTTCATTCACTCTTTCTTTCTTCTTTCTTTCTTTCTTCTTTATTTCTTTCTACTATTTTCTTTCTTGTATTTTTCTTCCTTTCTTTCTTCTTTCTTTCTTTCTTCTTTCTTTTTTCTTCTTTCATTCTTTTTTCTTTCTTTCTTTTCGCTGTCTTTATTTCTTTCTTTCTTTTTTCTTTCTTTCTTTCTTTCTTTTTCTCTTTTTTCTTTCTTTCTTTCTTTATTCTTTCTTTCTTTCATTCTTTGTTTTTTCTTTCTTTTTTCTTTCTTTCTTTCTTTATTTCTTTCCTTCTTTCTTTCTTTCTTTCTTTATTTTTCTTTCTTTCTTTCTGTCTTTCTTTCTTTTTTCCTTGTTTGTTTTCTTTCTTTTTCTTTTTTCTTTCTTTATTTCATTTTTTATTTCTGTCTTTCTTTCTTTCCTTTTTCTTTCTTTCTTTCTTCTTTCTTTCTTTTTTTCTTTCTTTGTTTCTTTCTTTCTTTTTTATTTCTTTCTTTTCCTTTCTTTCTTCTTTATTTCTTCTTTCTTTCTTTCTTCTTTTTTCTTCTTTCTTTTTTCTTCTTTCTTTCTTTCTTTCTTCTTCCTTTCTTTCTTTTCTCTTTCTTTTCCTTTCTTTCTTCTTTCTTTATTTCTTTCTTATTTTTTTCTTTCTTTCTTCTTTCTTTTTTCTTCTTCCTTTATTTCTTTCTGTCTTTCTTTCTTTCTTTTTTCTTTCTTTCTTTCTTTCTTCTTTCTTTCTTTCTTTCTTTTTTATTATTTTTCTTTCTCTTTTCTTTCTTTCTTTCTTTTTTTATTCTTCTTTCTTTCTTTCTTTCTTTCTTTTTTCTTTCTTTTTTCTTTCTTTCTTTTTCTTTCTTTCTGTCTTTCTTCTTTTTTTTTCTTTCTTTCCTCCATTCTTTCTTCCTTCCTTTCTTCCTTTCTTACTTCTTTCTTTCTTTCTTTCTTACTTCTTTCTTTCTTTTTTTCTTTCTTTTTTCTTTCTTTCTTTCTGTCTTTCTTTCTTTCTTCCTTTTTTTCTTTCTTTCTTTTTTCTTTCTGTCATTCTTTCTTTCTTTTAATTTCTTTTTCTTTTTTTCTTTCTTTCTTTCTGTCTTTCTTTATTTCTTTCTTTCTTTTTCTTTCTTTCTTTCTTTCTTTCAGTCTTTCTTTACTTCTTCTTTCTTTCTTTCTTTCTTTCATTCTTTCTTTCTTCTTTCTTTCATTTTCCTTTCTTTCTTTATTTGTTTCTTCCTGTCCTTATTTCTATCTTTTTTCTTTCTTTCTTTCTTCTTTCTTTCTGTCCCTCTTTCTGTCTTTTTGTCTTTCTTTCTTTCTTCTTTTCTTTCTTTCTTCCTTTCTTTCTTTCTTTTTCTTTCTTCTTTCTTCTTTCTTCTTTCTTCTTTCTTCTTTCTTTTTTCTTTCTTTCTTACTTCTTTCTTTCTTTCTTTCTTTCTTTCTTTCTTTCTATTCCTTTCTTTCTTTTTTCTTTCTGTCTTTCTTTTTTCTTTCTTTCTTTCTTTCTTTCTCTGTTTCTTTCTATCTTTTTTCTTTCTTTCTGTCTTTCTTTCTTTCTTTCTTTGTTTCTTCTTTCTTTCTTTTTTCTTTTTCTGTCTTTCTTTCTTTTTTTTTCCTTTTTTCTTTATTTCTTTCTGTCTTTCTTTCTGTCTTTCTTTCCTTCTTTTTTCTTTCTTTCTTTATTCTTTCTTTCTTTTTTCTTTCTTTCTTTCTTATTTCTTTATTTCTTTCTATTATTCTTTCTCTTTCTTTCTTTTTTCATTCATTCTTTCTTTCTTTTTTCTTTCTTTCTTTCTTCTTTCTTTCTTCTTTTTTCTTTCTTCTTTTTTCTTTCTTTCTTTCTTCTTTCTTTCTTTCTTTCTTTTTCTCTTTCTTTCTTTCTTCCTTTCTTTCTTTTTTTCTGCCTTTCTTTCTTTCTATCTTTCTTTCTTTCTTTCTTTGTTTCTTTTTCTTTCTTCTTCTTTTTTCTTTCTTTCTTTCTGTCTTTCTGTCTTTCTTTCTTTTTTATTTCTTTCTTTCTTTCTTTCTTCTTCTTTCTTTCTTTCTTCTTTCTTTCTTCTTTCTTTCTTTCTTCTTTCTTTCTTTCTTCTTTTTTTCTTTCTTTTTTCTTTCTTTCTTTCTTTTTTTTTCTTTCTTTCTTTTTTCTCTTGTTTCTTTCTTTCTTTTTTCTTTCTTTCTTTCTTTCTTCTTTCTTTCTTTCTTCTTTCTTTTTTCTTCTTTCATTCTTTCTTCATTCTTTCTTTTCTTTTTCTTCTTTCTTTCTTTCTTTTTTCTTTCTTCTTTCTTTCTTTCTTATTTCCTTTCTTCTTTCTTTCTTTCCTTATTTCTTTCTTTCTTCTTTTTTAATTTCTTCTTTTTTCTTTCTTTCTTTCTTCTTTCTTCCTTTCTTCTTTCTTTTTTCTTCTTTCTTTCTTTCTTATTTCTTTCTTTTCGCTTTCTGTCTTTCTTTCTTTATTCTTTCTTTCCTTCTTTCATTCTTTTTTCTTTCTTTGTTCTTTCTTTTTCTTTCTTTTTTCTTTCTTTCTTTCTTCTTTCTTTCTGTCTTTCTTTCTTTCCTTTTTCTTTCTTTCTTTCTTCTTTCTTTTTTCTTCTTTCTTTTTTCTTCTTTCTTTCTTTCTTCTTTCTTTCTTTTCGCTTTCTGTCTTTCTTTCTTCCTTTTTCTTTCTTTCTTTCTTTCTGTCTTTCCTTCTTTTTTCTTTCTTTCTTCTTTCTTTCTTTTTTTCTTCCTTTCTTTCTATTTCTTTCTTTCTTTCTTTTTTCTTTCTTTCTTTCTTTATTTCTTCTTTCATTTTTCTTCATTCATTCTTTGTTTCTTCTTTTTCTTTCATTTCTCTTTCTTCTTTCTTTCTTTTTTCTTTCTTATTTCTTTCTTTCTTTCTTTCTTTCTTCTTTCTTTCTTTCTTTCTTCTTTTTCTTTCTTCTTTTCTCTTTCTTTCTTCTTTCTTTCTTTCTACTTTCTTTTTGCTTCTTTCTTTCTTTCTTCTTTCTTTCTTTCTTTTCGCTGTCTTTCTTTCTTTCTTTTTTTTTCTTTCTTTCTGTCTTTCTTTTTTCTTTCTTTCTTTTTTCTTTCTTTCTTTCTTCTTTCTTTTTTCTTCTTTCTTTTTTCTTCTTTCTTTCTTTCTTCTTTCTTTCTTTTCGCTTTCTGTCTTTCTTTCTTCCTTTTTCTTTCTTTCTTTCTTTCTGTCTTTCTTTCCTTCTTTTTTCTTTCATTCTTTCTTCTTTCTTTCTTTGCTTCTTTTTCTTTCTTCTTCTTTTTTCTTTCTTTCTTTCTGTATTTCTTTCTGTCTTCTTTTCTTTTTTCTCTTTCTTTCTTTCTTTCTTCTTTCTTTCTTTCTTTTTTCTTTCTTTCTTTCTTATTTCTTTCTCTTTTTCTATTGTCCTTTCTTTCTTTCTTTCTTCTTTTTTCTTTCTTTTTTCTTCTTTCTTTCTTTCTTCTTTCTTTTTTCTTCTTTCTTTCTTTCTTCTTTCTTTCTTTTCGCACTCTGTCATTCTTTCTTTCTTATTTATTTCTTTCTTTCTTTTTTCTTTCTTTCCTTCTTATTTCTTTCTCTTTTTGTATTGTTCTTTCTTTCTTTCTTTCTTTCTTTCTTTTTTCTTTCTTTCATTCTTTCTTTTTCTTTCTTTCTTTCTGTCTTTCTTTCCTTCTTCCTTGTTTCTTTTTCTTTTTTTTTCTTTTTTTTTTCTTTATTTCGTTCTTTCTTTCTGTCTTTCTTTCTTTCCTATTTCTTTCTTTCTTTCTTCTTTCTTTCTTTCTTTCTTTCTTTTTTCTTTCTTTCTTCTTTCTTTCTTTCTTTTCTCTTTCTTCTTTCTGTCTTTCTTTCTTCCTTCTTTCTTTCTTATGTCTTTCTTTTTTTTCTATCTTTCTTTCTTTCTTCCTTTCTTTCTTCTTTCTTTCTTTCTTTCTTTCTTTCTTTCTTTCTTTCTTTCTTTTCTGCTTTCTTTCTTATTTTCTGTCGTTCTTTCTTTATTTTTCTTTCTTTCCTTCTTTCTTCTTTCTTTCTTTCTTCTTTCTTCTTTCTTCTTTCATTCTTTCTTTCTTCTTTCTTTCTTTTCTCTTTCTTCTTTCTTTCTTTCTTTTTTCTCTCTTCTCTATTTCTTTCTTACTTTCTTCTTTCTTTCTTTCTTTCTTCTTTTTTACTTTCTTCTTTTTTTCTTTCTTTCTTTCTTCTTTCTTTCTTCTTTCTTTCTTTCTTCTTTCTTTTTTCTACTTTCCTTCTTTCTTCTTTCTTTCTTTTCGCTTTCTGTCTTTCTTTTTTCTTTCTTTCTTTCTTTCTTTCCTCTTTCTTCTTCCTTTTTTCTTTCTTTCTTTCTTTTCTTTCTTTCTTCTGTCTTTTCTCTTCTTTCTTTCTTTCTTATTTCTTTCTTTTCTCTTTCTTCTTTCTTTCTCTCTTCTTTTTTCTTTCTATCTTCTTTCTTTTTTCTTCTTTCTTTCTTTCTGTTTTTCTTTCTTTCTTTCTTCTTTCTTTCTCTCTTTCTTTCTGTCTTTCTTTCTTTCCTTTTTCTTTCTTTCTTCTTTCTTTCTTTCTTTCTTCTTTCTTTCTTCTTTCTTTCTTTCTTTCTTTCATCTTTCTTTTTCTTTCTTCCTTTCCTTCTTCTTTCTTTCTTTCTTTTCTCTTTCTTCTTTCTGTCTTTCTTTCTTTCTTCTTTCTTTCTTACTTTCTTATTTTTTTCTTTCTATCTTCTTATTTTTTCTTCTTTCTTTCTTTCTTTCTTTCTTTCTCTTTTTATTCTTCTTTCTTTCTTTTTCTTTTTTCTTTCTTTTTCCTTCTTTCTTTCTTTCTTTCTCATCTTTCTTTTCTGCTTTCTTTCTTATTTTCTGTCGTTCTTACTTTTTTTTTCTTTCTTTCTTCTTTCTTTCTTTTTTTCTTCCTTTCTTTCTTTTTTCTTTCTTTCTTTCTTTATTTCTTCTTTCTTTCTTTCTGTCTTTCTTTCTTTCTTTTTTTCTTTCTTTCTTTCATTCTTTCTTTTTTCTTTCTTTCTTCTTTCTTTCTTTTCTTTCTTTCTTCTGTCTTTTCTTTCTTTCTTTATTCTTTTTTCTTTCTTTCTTTCTTCTTTATTCTTTCTTTCTTTCTTCATTTCTTTCATTCTTTTTTCTTTCTTTCTTTCTTTAATTCTTTCTTTTCTGCTTTCTTTCTTATTTTCTGTCGTTCTTTTTCTTTCTTTTTTCTTTCTTTCTTTCTTTTTTCTCTTTTTTCTCTCTTTCTTTTTTCTTTCTTTCTTTCTTCTTTATTTCTTTCTTCTTTCTTTTTTCTTCTTTCATTCTTTCTTTCTTCTTTCTTTCTTTCTTTTTTCTTCTTTTTTACTTTCTTCTTTTTTTCTTTCTTCTTTCTTTCTTCTTTTTTCTTCTTTCTTTCTTCTTTCTTTCTTTTCGCTTTCTGTCTTTCTTTCTTCTTTCTTTCTTTCTTTCTTTCTTCATTTCTTTCATTCTTTTTCTTTCTTTCTTCTTTCTTTCTCTCTTCTTTTTTTCTTTCTTTCTTTCTTCTTTCTTTCTTTCTTTCTTTCTTCATTTCTTTCATTCTTTTTCTTTCTTTCTTTCTTTTCTGCTTCCTTTCTTATTTTCTGTCTTTCTTTCCTTCCTTTTTCTTTCTTTCTTCTCTCTTTCTTTCTTTTTTCTTTCTTTCTTTCTTTTTTCTTTCTTTCTTCTTTCTTTCTTCTTTCTTTCTTTCTTCTTTCTTTTTCTTTCTTCCTTTCTTTCTTCTTTCTTACTTTCTTTTCTCTTTCTTCTTTCCCTTTCTTTCTTTCTTCTTTCTTTCTTTCTGTCTTATTTTTTTCTTTCTTTCTTCTTCATTTTTCTTCTTTCTTTGTTTCTTTCTTTCTTTCTTTCTTCTTTCTTTCTTTCTTTTTTTATTCTTCTTTATTTCTTTTTCTTTCTTTTTTCTTTCTTTCTTTCTTTCTTTTTTCTTACTTTCTTTTTTCTTTCTTTCTATTTTCTTTCTTTTTTCTTTATTTTCTTTCTTTCTTTCTTTCTTTCTTTCTTTCTTTCTTTCTTTCTTTCTTTCTTTCTTTTTCTTTCTATCTTTCTTTATGTCTTTCTTTCTTTCCTTCTTTTCTTTTTCTTTTTTCTTTCTTTCTTTCTTTCTTTCTTCTTTCTTTCTGTCCTTCTTCTTTGTTTCTTTCTTCTTTCTTTCTTTCTTCTTTTTTCTTTCTTTCTTTCTACTTTCTTTTTTCTTCTTTCTTTCTTTCTTTCTTCTTTCTTTCTTTCTTTTCGCTGTCTTTCTTTCTTTTTTTTCTTTCTTTCTGTCTTTATTTTTCTTTCTTTTTCTTTTTTCTTTCTTTCTTTCTGTCTTTCTTTCTGTCTTTCTTTCCTTCTTTTTTCTTTCTTTCTTTCTTCTTTCTTTCTTTTTTCTTTCTTTCTTTCTTTGCTTCTTTTTCTTTATTCTTCTTTTTTCTTTCTTTCTGACTGTATTTCTTTCTGTCTTCTTTTCTTTTTTCTCTTTCTTTCTTTCTTTCTTTCTTCTTTCTTTCTTTTTTCTTTCTTTCTTTCTTATTTCTTTCTCTTTTTCTATTGTCCTTTCTTTCTTTCTTTCTTCTTTTTTATTTCTTTTTTCTTATTTCTTTCTTTTTTCTTCTTTCTTTCTTTCTTCTTTCTTTCTTTTCGCACTCTGTCATTCTTTCTTTCTTTTTTCTTTCTTTCTTCCTTTCTTTTTTCTTTCTTTCATTCTTTCTTTTTCTTTCTTTCTTTCTGTCTTTCTTTCCTTCTTCCTTGTTTCTTTTTCTTTGTTTTTCTTTTTTCTTTCTTTATTTCGTTCTTTCTTTCTGTCTTTCTTTCTTTCCTTTTTCTTTCTTTCTTCTTTCATTCTTTCTTTTTTCTTTCTTTCTTTCTTTTTTCTTTCTTTCTTCTTTCTTTCTTCTTTCTTTCTTTCTTTCATCTTTCTTTATATTTCTTCCTTTCTTCTTTCTTTCTTTCTTTTCTCTTTCTTCTTTCTGTCTTTCTTTCTTCTTTCTTTCTTTCTTTCTTATTTTTTTTTTCTTCTTCCTTTTTTCTTCTTTCTTTCTTTCTTTCTTTCTTTCTTTTTTTATTCTTCTTTCTTTCTTTCTTCTTTCTTTCTTTCTTTCTTTTTTTATTCTTTCTTTCTTTTTCTTTCTTTCTTTCTTTATTCTTTCTTTCTTTTTTCTTTCTTTTTTCTTTCTTTTTTCTTTCTTTCTTTTTTCCTTCTTTCTTTCTTTCTTATTTCTTTCTTTTTTTTCTATCTTTCTTTCTTCCTTTCTTCTTTCTTTCTTTCTTTCTTTCTTTTTTTCTTTCTTAATTTTCTGCTTTCTTTCTTATTTTCTGTCGTTCTTTCTTTCTTTTTTCTTTTTTCTTTCTTTCTTTCTTTCTTTCTTTCTTCTTTCTTTCTTTCTTCTTTCTTCTTTCTTCTTTCATTCTTTCTTTCTTCTTTCTTTCTTTTCTCTTTCTTCTTTCTTTCTTTCTTTTTTCTCTCTTCTCTATTTCTTTCTTACTTTCTTCTTTCTTTCTTTCTTTCTTCTTTTTTACTTTCTTCTTTTTTTCTTTCTTTCTTTCTTCTTTCTTTTTTCTTTCTTTCTTTCTTCTTTCTTTTTTCTACTTTCCTTCTTTCTTCTTTCTTTCTTTTCGCTTTCTGTCTTTCTTTTTTCTTTCTTTCTTTCTTTCCTCTTTCTTCTTCCTTTTTTTTTTCTTTCTTCTTTCTTTCTTTTCTTTCTTTCTTCTGTCTTTTCTCTTCTTTCTTTCTTTCTTATTTCTTTCTTTTCTCTTTCTTCATTCTTTCTTTCTTTTTTCTTTCTATCTTCTTTCTTTTTTCTTCTTTCTTTCTTTCTGTTTTTCTTTCTTTCTTTCTTTTTTCTTTCTTTCTTTCTTTCTTTCTTTCTTTCTTTGTTCTTTCTTTCTTTCTTTATTCTTCCTTCATTCTTCTTTCTTTTTTTTTCCTTTATGTCTTTTTTCTTTCTTTTTTCTTTTTTTTTTCTTTCTTTCTTTCTTTCTTTCTTTCTTTCTTTTTCTTTATATCTTTCTTTATGTCTTTCTTTCTTTCTTTTTTCTTTTTCTTTTTTTCTTTCTTTTTTTCTGTCTTTATTTCTTTTACTTTTTTCTTTCTTTCTTTCTTTCCTTCTTTCATTCTTTTTTCTTTCTTTTATCTTTCTTTCTTTTTCTTTCTTCCTTTCTTTCTTTATTTTTTTTCTTTCTTTCTTTTTTCTTTCTTTCTTTCTTCTTTCTTTCTTTATTTTTCTTTCTTCTTTATTTATTTATTTATTTATTTATTTATTTATTTCTTCTTACTTTCTTTCTTCTTTATTTTTACTTCATTCTTTCTTTCTTTTCGCTTTCTGTCTTTCTTTCTTTTTTCTTTCTTTCTTTCTTTTTTCTTTCTTTCTGTCTTTCTTTCTTTCTTTTTATTTTTTCTTTCTTTCTTTCTTTCTTATTTCTTTCTTTTTTATATTATTTTTTCTTTCTTTCTTTCTTTTTTCTTTATTTCTTTCTTTCGTTGATTCTTTAGTTTTTCTTTTTTTTCTTTCTTTCTTTCTTTATTTCTTTCCTTCTTTCTTTATGTCTTTCTTTCTTTCTTTTTTCTTTTTCTTTTTTCTTTCTATTTTTCTGTCTTTATTTCTTTTAATTTTTCTTTCTTTCTTTCTTTCCTTCTTTCATTCATTTTTCTTTCTTTTATCTTTCTTTCTTTCTTTTTCTTTCTTTCTTTCTTTTTTTATTCTTCTTTCTTTCTTTTTCTTTTTTTTTCTTTCTTTATTCTTTCTTTCTTTTTTCTTTCATTTTTCCTTCTTTCTTTCTTTCTTTCTCTTTCGTTCTTTTCTGCTTTCTTTCTTATTTTCTGTCGTTCTTTGTTTCTTTTTTCTTTCTTTCTTTCTTTCTTTCTTTCTTTCTTTCTTTCTTTCTTTCTTTTTCTTTCTTTCTTTCCTTCGTTCTTTCTGTCTTTCTTTCTTTCCTTTTTCTTTCTTTCTTCTTTCTTTCTTTCTTTCTTCTTTCTTTCTTCTTTCTTTCTTCTTTCCTTCATCTTTCTTTTTCTTTCTTCCTTTCCTTCTTCTTTCTTTCTTTCTTTTCTCTTTCTTCTTTCTGTCTTTCTTTCTTTCTTCTTTCTTTCTTACTTTCTTATTTTTTTCTTTCTATCTTCTTCCTTTTTTGTTCTTTCTTTCTTTCTTTCTTTCTTTCTCTTTTTATTCTTCTTTCTTTCTTTTTCTTTCTTTCTTTCTTTCTTTTTTTATTCTTCTTTCTTTCTTTTTCTTTTTTTTTCTTTCTGTATTCTTTCTTTATTTTTTCTTTCTTTTTTCATTCTTTCTTTTTTCCTTCTTTCTTTCTTTATTTCTTTCTCTTTCTTTCTTTTCTGTTTTTTTTTTATTTTCTGTTGTTCTTTCTTTCTTTTTTCTTTCTTTCTTTCTTTCATTCTTTCTTTCTTCTTTCTTCTTTCTTTCTTTCTTCTTTCTTCTTTCATTCTTTCTTTCTTCTTTCTTTCTTTTCTCTTTCTTCTTTCTTTCTTTTTTCTTTCTTCTTTATTTCTTTCTTTCTTACTTTCTTCTTTCTTTCTTTCTACTTTTTTACTTTCTTCTATTTTTCTTTCTTTATTTCTTCTTTCTTTTTTCTTCTTTCTTTCTTTTTCTTTCTATTTCTTTTTTCTTTCTTTCTTTCTGTCTTTCTTTCTGTCTTTCTTTCCTTCTTTTTTCTTTCTTTCTTCTTTCTTTCTTTTTTCTTCCTTTCTTTCTTTTTTCTTTCTTTCTTTCTTTATTTCTTCTTCCTTTTTTCTTCATTCATTCTTTCTTTCTTCTTTTTTTCTTTTTTCTTCCTTTCTTTCTTTTTTCTTTCTTTCTTTCTTTACTTCTTCTTTCTTTTTTTTCATTCATTCTTTCTTTCTTCTTTCTTTCTTTCTTTTCTCTTTCTTCTTTCTTTCTTTCTTTTTTCTTTCTTCTTTCTTTCTTTCTTTCTTTCTTTCTTTCTTCTTTCTTTCTTTCTTTCTTTCTTTCTTTCTTTCTTTTCTGCTTTCTTTCTTATTTTCTGTCGTTCTTTCTTTCTTTATTTTTTCTTTCTTTCTTTCTTCTTTCTTTATTTCTTCTTTCTTCTTTCTTCTTTTATTCTTTCTTTCTTCTTTCTTTCTGTTCTCTTTCTTCTTTCTTTCTTTTTTCTTTTTTCTACTTTCTTTCTTCTTTCTTTCTTTTCGCTTTCTTTCTTTCTTTCTTTTTTCTTTCTTTCTGTCTTTCTTTCTTTCTTTTTCTTTCTTTTTCTTTTTTCTTTCTTTCTTTCTTATTTCTTTCTTTTTTATATTATTTTTTCTTTCTTTCTTTCTTTTTTCTTTATTTATTTCTTTCATTCATTCTTTTTCTTTCTTTTTTTTTCTTTCTTTCTTTATTTCTTTCCTTCTTTCTTTCTTTCTTTCTTTCTTTCTTTCTTTCTTTCTTTGTTTTTCTTTCTTTCTTTCGTCCTTGTTTCTTTTTCTTTCTTTTTCTTTTTTCTTTCTTTATTTCTTTCTTTCTTTCTGTCTTTCTTTCTTTCCTTTTTGTTTCTTTCTTCTTTCTTTCTTTATTTCTTTCATCTTTCTTTTTCTTTCTTCCTTTCTTTCTTCTATCTTTCTTTCTTTTCTCTTTCTTCTTTCTTTCTTTTTTCTTTCTTCTTTCTTTAATTCTTTCTTTCTTTCTTCTTACTTTATTTCTTCTTTCTTTTTTCTTCTTTCTTTCTTCTTTCTTTCTTTTCGCTTTCTGTCTTTCTTTTTTCTTTCTTTCTTTCTTTCTTTATTTTCTCTTTCTTTCTGTCTTTCTTTCTTTTTCTTTCTTTTTCTTTTTTCTTTCTTTCTTTCTTATTTCTTTCTTTTTTATATTATTTTTTCTTTCTTTCTTTCTTTTTTCTTTTTTTCTTTC
>JAVLUU010000551.1:15000-17500 GCA_032206185.1 Columba guinea | reverse complement strand
TTTCTTTCTTTCTTTTTTCTTTCTTTCTTTCTTATTTCTTTCTTTTTTCTATCTTTCTTTCTTTCTTCCTTCCTTTCTTTCTTTCTTTTTTCTTTCTTTCTTTCTTTTTTCTTCTTTCTTTCTTTCTTTCTTCCTTTCTTTCTTTATTCTTTCTTTTTTCTTTCTCTTTTCTTTCTTTCTTTTTTCTTTATTTCTTCCTTTCTTATTTGTTTCTTTTTTTCTATCTTTCTTTCTTTCTGCCTTTCTTTCTTTCTTTTTTTCTTTCTTTCTTTCTTTCTTTCTTTCTTTCTTTCTTTTCTGCTTTCTTTCTTATTTTCTGTCGTTCTTTTTCTTTCTTTTTTCTTTCTTTCTTTTTTCTCTTTTTTCTTTCTTTCTTTTTTCTTTCTTTCTTTCTTTTCGCTTTGTGTCTTTCTTTTTTCTTTCTTTCTTTCTCTCTTTTTTCTTTCTTTCTTTCTTTTTTCTTTCTTTCTTCTTTCTTTCTTTTCTTTCTTCTGTCTTTTCTCTTCATTCTTTCTTTCTTCTTTCTTTCTTTTCTCTTTCTTCTTTCTTTCTTTCTTTCTTCTTTTTTTCTTCTTTCTTTCTTTCTTCTTTCTTTTTTCTTCTTTCTTTCTTTCTGTCTTTCTTTCATTCTTTCTTTTTTCTTTCTTTCTTTCATTCTTTCTTTTTTCTTTCTTTCTTCTTTCTTTCTTCCTTCTTTCTTTCTTTCTTCTTTCTTTATTCTTTTTTCTTTCTTTCTTTCTTCTCTCTTTCTTTCTTTCTTTCTTTCTTCATTTCCTTCATTCTTTTTTCTTTCTTTCTTTCTTTAATTCTTTCTTTTCTGCTTTCTTTCTTATTTTCTGTCTTTCTTTCCTTCCTTTTTCTTTCTTTCTTCTTTCATTCTTTCTTTCTTCTTTCTTTCTGTTCTCTTTCTTCTTTCCTTCTTTCTTTTTTCTTCTTTCTTTCTTTCTTTTTCTTTCTTTCTTTTTTCTACTTTCTTTCTTCTTTCTTTCTTTTCGCTTTCTGTCTTTCTTTCTTTTTTCTTTCTTTCTTTCTTTCTTTCTTTTTTCTTTCTTTCTGTCTTTCTTTCTTTCTTTTTCTTTCTTTTTCTTTTTTCTTTCTTTCTTTCTTTCTTATTTCTTTCTTTTTTATATTATTTTTTCTTTCTTTCTTTTTTCTTTCTTTCTTTCTTTCTTTCTTTCTTTCTTTCTCTCTTTTTTTTCTTTCTTTCTTTCTTTCTTCTTTCTTTCTTTCTTTTTTTATTCTTTCTTTCTTTTTCGTTCTTTCTTTCTTTCTTTCTTTCTTTCTTCTTTCTTTCCTTTTTCTTTCTTTTTTCTTTCTTTATTTTTCTTTCTTTCTTTTTTCTTTCTTTCTTTCTTATTTCTTTCTTTTTTTCTATCTTTCTTTCTTTCTTCCTTCCTTTCTTTCTTTCTTTTTTCTTTCTTTCTTTCTTTTTTCTTCTTTCCTTCTTTCTTTCTTCCTTTCTTTCTTTATTCTTTCTTTTTTCTTTCTCTTTTCTTTCTTTCTTTTTTCTTTATTTCTTTCTTTCTTATTTATTTCTTTTTTTCTATCTTTCTTTCTTTCTGCCTTTCTTTCTTTATTTTTTTCTTTCTTTCTTTCTCTTTCTTTGTTTCTTTCTTTCTCTTCTGCTTTCTTTCTTATTTTCTGTCGTTCTTTTTCTTTCTTTTTTCTTTCTTTCTTTTTTCCCTTTTTTCTTTCTTTCTTTTTTCTTTCTTTTTTTCTTCTTTATTTCTTTCTTTTCTTTTTTCTTCTTTCATTCTTTCTTTCTTCTTTCTTTCTTTTCTCTTTCTACTTTCTTTCTTTTTTCTTTCTTCTTTCTTTCTTTCATTCTTTCCTTTTTCTTTCTTTCTTTCTTTCTTTCTTCTTTTTTACTGTCTTCTTTTTTTTTTTCTTCTTTCTTTTTTCTTCTTTCTTTCTTTCTTTTTTTATTCTTCTTTATTTCTTTTTCTTTCTTTTTTCTTTCTTTCTTTCTTTTTTCTTACTCTCTTTTTTCTTTCTTTCTATTTTCTTTCTTTTTTCTTTCTTTCTTTCTTTCTTTCTTTCTTTCTTTCTTTCTTTTTCTTTCTATCTTTCTTTATGTATTTCTTTCTTTCTTTCTTTCTTTCTTCTTTCTTTCTTTCTTTTTTCTTTCTTTCTTTCTTTTTTCTTTCTTTCTTCTTTCTTTCTCTCTTCTTTTTTCTTTCTTTCTTTCTTCTTTCTTTCTTTCTTTCTTCTTTCTTTCTTTCTTCTTTCTTTTTTCTTCTTTCATTCTTTCTTCTTTCTTTCTTTTCTTTTTCATCTTTCTTTCTTTCTTTTTTTCTTTCTTTCTTTCTTTCTTTCTTTCTTTCTTTCTTCTTTTTTCTTTCCTTCTTTCTTTCTTCTTTTTTATTTTCTTCTTTTTTTCTTTCTTTCTGTCTTCTTTCTTTCTTTCTCTTTCTTCTTTCTTTCTTTCTTTCTTTCTGTCTTTCCTTCTTTCTTTATTTTTTCTTTCTTTCTTTCTTTCTTTCCTTCTTTTTTTATTCTC
>JAVLUU010000550.1:47500-50000 GCA_032206185.1 Columba guinea | reverse complement strand
GAAAGAAAGAAAGTAGGAAAGAAAGAAAGAAAGAAAGAAAAAAGAAAGACAGAAATTAAAAAGAAAGCAAGAAAGAAAGAAAGAAAAAAGAAAGAAAGAAAAAGAAAGAAAGAAAGAAACAAAAAAGAAAGAAAGAAAGAAAGAAAGAAAGAAAGAAAGAAAGAAAAAAGAAAGAAAGAAAGAACGTAGGAAAGAAAGAAAGAAAGAAGAAAGAAAGAAAAAAGAAAGAAAGAACGTACGATAGAAAGAAAGAAAGAAAGAAATTAAAAAGAAAGAGAGAAAGAAAGAAAGAAAAAAGAAAGAAAGAAAGAAAGAAAGAAAAAAGAAGGAAAGAAAAAAAAGAAAGAAAGAAAGTAGGAAAGAAAGAAAGAAAGAACGTAGGAAAGAAAGAAAGAAAGAAAGAAAGAAAGAAAGAAAGAAAGAACGTAGGAAAGAAAGAAAGAAAGAAAGAAAGAAAAAAGAAATAAGGATAGAAAAAGAAAGAAAGAAAGAATAAAGAACGTAGGAAAGAAAGAAAGAAAGAAAGAAGAAAGAAAGAAAAAAGAAAGAAAGAAATAACGTAGGAAAGAAAGAAAGAAAGAAAGAAATAAAGAAATTAGAAAGAGGGAAAGAAAGAAAGAAAGAAAGAAAGAAAGAAAGAAAGAAAGAAAGAAAGAAGAAAGAAAGAAAGAAAGAAAGAAAAAAGAAAGAAAGAAAGAAAGAAAAAAAGAAAGAAAGAAAAAAAAGAAAGAAAGAACGTAGGAAAGAAAGAAAGAACGTAGGAAAGAAAGAAAGAAAGAAAGAAGAAAGAAAGAAAAAAAGAAAAAAAGAAAGAACGTAGGAAAGAAAGAAAGAAAGAAAGAACTTAAAAAGAAAGACAGAAAGAAAGAAAGAAAAAAAGAAAGAAAGAAAGAAAGAAAGAAAAAAGAAAGAATAAAAGAAGGAAAGAAAGAACGTAGGAAAGAAAGAAAGAAAAAATAAAAAACGAAAGGAAAAAAGAAAGAAAGAAGAACGTAGGAAAGAAAGAACGAAAGAACGTAGGAAAGAAAGAAAGAAAGAAAGAAATTAAAAAGAAAGAGAGAAAGAAAAAAGAAAAAAGAAAGAAAGAAAGAAAGAAAGAACGTAGGAAAGGAAGAAAGAAGAAAGAAAGAAAAAAGAAAGAAAGAAATAACGTAGGAAAGAAAGAAAGAAAGAAAGAAAGAAATTAAAAAGAAAGAGAGAAAGAAAGAAAGAAAAAAGAAAGAAAGAAAGAAAGAAAAAAGAAGGAAAGAAAAAAAGAAAGAAAGGAAGAACGTAGGAAAGAAAGAAAGAACGTAGGAAAGAAAGAAAGAAAGAAAGAAAGAAAGAAAGAAAGAAAGAAAGAAATTAAAAAGAAAGAAAGAAAGAAAAAAGAAAGAAAGAAAGAAATTAAAAAGAAAGAAAGAAAGATAGAAAAAAGAAAGAAAGAAAAAAGAAAGAAAGAAAGAAAGAAAGAAAGAAAGAAAGATAAAAGAATGAAAGAAAGAAAGAAAGAAAGAAAGAAAAAAGAAATAAAGATAGAAAAAAGAAAGAAAGAAAGAAAGAAAGAACGTAGGAAAGAAAGAAAGAAAGAAAGAAAGAAGAAAGAAAGAAAAAAGAAAGAAAGAAATAACGTAGGAAAGAAAGAAAGAAAGAAAGAAAGAAATTAAAAAGAAAGAGAGAAAGAAAGAAAGAAAAAAGAAAGAAAGAAAGAAAGAAAGAAAGAAAGAAAAAAGAAAGAAAGAAAGAAAGAAAGAAAAAAGAAAGAAAGAAAGAAAAAAGAAAGAAAGAAAAAAGAAAGAAAGAAAGAAAGAAAGAAAGAAATTAAAAAGAAAGAGAGAAAGAAAGAAAGAAAGAAAAAAGAAAGAAAGAAAGAAAGAAAGAAAGAAAGAAAGAAAGAAAAAAGAAAGAAAGAAAGAAAGAAAGAAAAAAGAAAGAAAGAAAGAACGTAGGAAAGAAAGAAAGAAGAAATGAAAGAAAAAAGAAAGAAAGAAATAACGTAGGAAAGAAAGAAAGAAAGAAAGAAAGAAATTAAAAAGAAAGAGAGAAAGAAAGAAAAAAAAAAGAAAGAAAGAAAGAAAGAAAGAAAAAAGAAGGAAAGAAAAAAAGAAAGAAAGGAAGAACGTAGGAAAGAAAGAAAGAACGTAGGAAAGAAAGAAAGAAAGAAAGAAAGAAAGAAAGAAATTAAAAAGAAAGAAAGATAGAAAAAAGAAAGAAAAAAGAAAGAAAGAAAGAAAGAAAGAAAGAATAAGGAAATAAAGATAGAAAAAAGAAAGAAAGAAAGAACGTAGGAAAGAAAGAAAGAAAGAAAGAAGAAAGAAAGAAAAAAGAAAGAAAGAAATAACGTAGGAAAGAAAGAAAGAAAGAAAGAAAGAAATTAAAAAGAAAGAGAGAAAGAAAGAAAGAAAAAAGAAAGAAAGAAAGAAAGAAAAAAAGAAAAAAGAAAGAAAGAAAGAAAGAAAGAAATTAAAAAGAAAGAGAGAAAGAAAGAAAGAAAAAAAGAAAGAAAGAAAGAAAGAAAGAA
>JAVLUU010000549.1:97500-100000 GCA_032206185.1 Columba guinea | reverse complement strand
TTTCTTTCTTTCTTTTTAATTTCTTTCTTTCCTACGTTCTTTCTTTCTTTCTTTCTTTTTTCTTTCTTTCTTTCTTTCTTTCTTTCTTTTTTCTTTCTTTCTTTCTTTCTTTTTAATTTCTTTCTTTCTTTTTTCTTTCTTTCTTTCTTTCTTTTTAATTTCTTTCTTTCTTTCTATCTTTTTTTCTTTCTTTCTTTTTTTCTTTCTTTCTTTCTTTCTTTCTTTCTTTCTTTCTTTCTTTCTTTCTTTCTTTTTTCTTTCTTTCTTTCTTTCTTTCTTTCTTTCTTTTTTCTTTCTTTCTTTCCTATGTTCTTTCTTTCTTTCTTCTTTCTTTCTTTCTTTCTTTCTTTCTTTTTTCTTTCTTTCCTACGTTCTTTCTTTCTTTCTTTCTTTCTTTTTTCTTTCTTTCCTACGTTCTTTCTTTCTTTCTTTCTTTCTTTTTTCTTTCTTTTTTCTTTCTTTCTTTCTTTCCTTCTTTCTTTCTTTCTTTCTTTATTTCTTTCCTTTTTCTTTCTTTCTTTCTTTCTTTCTTTTTAATTTCTTTCTTTCTTTCGTTCTTTCTTTCCTACGTTCTTTCTTCCTTTCTTTTTTATTTCTTTCTTTCTTTCTCTTTCTTTCTTTTTTCTTTCTTTCTTTCTTTTTAATTTCTTTCTTTCTTTTTCTTTCTTTCTTTCTTTCTTTTTAATTTCTTTCTTTCTTTTTTCTTTCTTTCTTTCTTTCTTTCGTTTTAATTTCTTTCTTTCCTACGTTCTTTCTTTCTTTCTTTCTTTCTTTTTTCTTTCTTTCTTTCTTTCTTTCTTTCTTTCTTTTTTCTTTCTTTCTTTTTTCTTTCTTTCTTTCTTTCTTTCTTTCTTTCTTTCTTTTTAATTTCTTTCTTTCTTTCTTTCTTTCCTACGTTCTTTCTTTCTTTCTTCTTTCTTTCTTTCTTTCTTTCTTTCTTTCTTTTTTCTTTCTTTCTTTCTTTCTTTTTTCTTTCTTTCTTTCTTTCTTTATTTTAATTTCTTTCTTTCTTTTTTTCTTTCTTTCTTTCTTTCTTTCTCTCTTTCTATCTTTCTTTCTTTCTTTCTTTCCACGTTCTTTCTTTCTTTCTTTCTTCTTTCTTTTCTTTCCTTCTTTCTTTCTTTCTTTCTTTCTTTCTTTCTTTATTTCTTTCTTTCTTTCTTTCTTTCTTTTTTCTATCTTTCTTTATAATCTACGTTCTTTCTTTCTTTCTTTCTTCTTCTTTCTTTCTTTCTTTCTTTTTAATTTCTTTCTTTCTTTCTTTCTTTTTAAATTCTTTCATTCCTACGTTCTTTCTTTCTTTCTTTCTTTTTTCTTTCTTACTTCCTTTCTTTTTAATTTCTTTCTTTCTTTTTTCTTTCTTTCTTTCTTTCTTTTTAATTTCTTTCTTTCTTTCTTTCTTTCTATCTTTCTTTCTTTCTTTCTTTCTTTTCTACGTTCTTTCTTTCTTTCTTTCTTATTTCTTTCTTTCTTTCTTTCTTTTTTGTTTCTTTCATTCTTTCTTTCTTTCTTTCATTTTTCTTTCTTTCTTTCTTTCTAATTTCTTTCTTTCTTTCTTTCCTACGTTCTTTCTTTCATTCTTTTTTCTTTCTTTCTTTCTTTTTCTGTTTTCTTTCTTTCTTTCTTTCTTTTTAATTTCTTTCTTTCTTTCTTTCATACGTTCTTTCTTTCCTCTTTTTTCTTTCTTTCTTTCTTTTTAATTTCTTTCTTTCTTTCTTTGTTTTTTGTTTCTTTCTTTCTTTCGTTTTTCTTTCTTTCTTTCTTTCTTTCTTTCTTTCTTTCTTTCTTTCTTTCTTTTTAAGTTCTTTCTTTCTTTCTTTCCTACGTTCTTTCTTTCATTCTTTTTTCTTTCTTTCTTTCTTTCTTTCTTTCTTTCTTTCTTTCTTTCTTTCTTTCTTTTTTCTTTCTTTCTTTCTTTCTTTCTTTCTTTCTTTCCTACTTTCTTTCTTTCTTTCTTTCTTTCTTTCTTCTTTTTTTTCTTTCTTTCTTTTTAATTTCTTTCTTTCTTTCTTTCTTTCTTTCTTTCTTTCTTTCTATATTTGTTTGTTTGTTTCTTTCTTTCTTTCTTTCTTTTTCTTTCTTTCCTACGTTCTTTCTTTCTTTCTCTCTTTTTTCTTTCTTTCTTTCTTTCTTTCTTTCTTTCTTTCTTTCTTTCTTTCTTTCTTTTTAATTTCTTTCTTTCTTTTTTCTTTCTTTCTTTCTTTCTTTTTAATTTCTTTCTTTCTTTCTTTCTATCTTTCTTTCTTTCTTTCCCACGTTGTTTCTTTCTTTCTTTCTTCTTTCTTTTATTCTTTCTTTCTTTCTTTCTTTCTTTTTTCTTTCTTTCTTTCTTTTCTACGTTCTTTCTTCCTTTCTTTCTTCTTCTTTCTTTCTTTCTTTCTTTTTAATTTCTTTCTTTCTTTCTTTCTTTTTAATTTCTTTCTTTCCTACGTTCTTTCTTTCTTTCTTTCTTTTTTCTTTCTTTCTTTCTTTCTTTTTTCTTTCTTTCTTTCTTTCTTTT
>JAVLUU010000549.1:85000-87500 GCA_032206185.1 Columba guinea | reverse complement strand
TTCTTTCTTTCTTCTTTCTTTCTTTCTTTCTTTCTTTCTTTCTTTCTTTCTTTCTTTTTTCTTTCTTTCCTACGTTCTTTCTTTCTTTCTTTCTTTCTTTTTTCTTTCTTTCCTACGTTCTTTCTTTCTTTCTTTCCTTCTTTTTTCTTTCTTTCTTTCTTTCCTTCTTTCTTTCTTTCTTTCCTTTTCCTTTCTTTCTTTCTTTCTTTTTAATTTCTTTCTTTCTTTCGTTCTTTCTTTCTTTCTTTCTTTTTAATTTCTTTCTTTCTTTCTTTCTTTCTTTCTCTTTCTTTCTTTCTTTCTTTCTTTCTTTCTTTCTTTCTTTTTTCTTTCTTTCTTTCTTTCTTTCTTTCTTTCTTTTTTCTTTCTTTCTTTCTTTCTTTTTAATTTCTTTCTTTTTTCTTTCTTTCTTTCTTTCTTTCTTTTTAATTTCTTTCTTTCTTTCTTTCTTTCTTTCTTTCTTTCTTTCTTTCTTTCTTTCTTTTTTCTTTCTTTCCTACGTTCTTTCTTTCTTTCTTTCCTATGTTCTTTCTTTCTTTCTTTCTTCTTTCTTTCTTTCTTTCTTTCTTTCTTTCTTTCTTTCTTTTTTCTTTCTTTCCTATGTTCTTTCTTTCTTTCTTTCTTTTTTCTTTCTTTCTTTCTTTCCTTCTTTCTTTCTTTCTTTCTTTCTTTTGTTTGTTTGTTTGTTTCTTTCTTTCTTTCTTTCTTTTTTCTTTCTTTCTTTCTTTCTTTTTAATTTCTTTCTTTCTTTCTTTCTTTCTTTCTTTCTTTCTTTCTTTCCTACGTTCTTTCTTTTTTTCCTATGTTCTTTCTTTCTTTCTTTCTTCTTTCTTTCTTTCTTTCTTTCTTTCTTTCTTTTTTCTTTCTTTCCTACGTTCTTTCTTTCTTTCTTTCTTTCTTTCTTTCTTTTTTCTTTCTTTCCTACGTTCTTTCTTTCTTTCTTTCCTTCTTTTTTCTTTCTTTCTTTCTTTCCTTCTTTCTTTCTTTCTTTCTTTCCTTTTTCTTTCTTTCTTTCTTTCTTTCTTTTTAATTTCTTTCTTTCTTTCGTTCTTTCTTTCCTACGTTCTTTCTTTCTTTCTTTTTTATTTCTTTCTTTCTTTCTCTTTCTTTCTTTCTTTCTTTTTTCTTTCTTTCTTTCTTTTTAATTTCTTTCCTTCTTTTTTCTTTCTTTCTTTCTTTCTTTTTAATTTCTTTCTTTCTTTTTTCTTTCTTTCTTTCTTTCTTTCTTTTTAATTTCTTTCTTTCCTACGTTCTTTCTTTCTTTCTTTCTTTCTTTTTTCTTTTTTCTTTCTTTCTTTCTTTCTTTCTTTTTTCTTTCTTTCTTTTTTCTTTCTTTCTTTCTTTCTTTTTTCTTTCTTTCTTTCTTTCTTTCTTTTTAATTTTTTTCTTTCTTTTTTCTTTCTTTCCTTCTTTTCAATTTCTTTCTTTCTTTCTTTCTTTCTCTCTTTCTATCTTTCTTTCTTTCTTTCTTTCCCACGTTCTTTCTTTCTTTCTTTCTTCTTTCTTTTCTTTCTTTCTTTCTTTCTTTCTTTCTTTCTTTCTTTCTTTCTTTCTTTTTTCTATCTTTCTTTATAATCTACGTTCTTTCTTTCTTTCTTTCTTCTTCTTTCTTTCTTTCTTTCTTTTTAATTTCTTTCTTTCTTTCTTTCTTTTTAAATTCTTTCATTCCTACGTTCTTTCTTTCTTTCTTTCTTTTTTCTTTCTTACTTCCTTTCTTTTTAATTTCTTTCTTTCTTTTTTCTTTCTTTCTTTCTTTCTTTTTAATTTCTTTCTTTCTTTCTTTCTTTCTTTCTTCTTTCTTTCTTTCTTTCTTTCTTTTTTGTTTCTTTCATTCTTTCTTTCTTTCTTTCATTTTTCTTTCTTTCTTTCTTTCTAATTTCTTTCTTTCTTTCTTTCCTACGTTCTTTCTTTCATTCTTTTTTCTTTCTTTCTTTCTTTTTCTGTTTTCTTTCTTTCTTTCTTTCTTTTTAATTTCTTTCTTTCTTTCTTTCCTACGTTCTTTCTTTCTTCTTTTTTCTTTCTTTCTTTCTTTTTAATTTCTTTCTTTCTTTCTTTGTTTCTTTGTTTCTTTCTTTCTTTCGTTTTTCTTTCTTTCTTTCTATCTTTCTTTCTTTCTTTCTTTCTTTTTAATTTCTTTCTTTCTTTCTTTCCTACGTTCTTTCTTTCATTCTTTTATCTTTCTTTCTTTCTTTCTTTCTTTCTTTCTTTCTTTCTTTCTTTCTTTCTTTTTTCTTTCTTTCTTTCTTTCTTTCTTTCTTTTTTCTTTCTTTCTTTCTTTCTTTCTTTCTTTCTTTTTAATTTCTTTCTTTCTTTCTTTCTTTTTTCTTTCTTTCTTTTTTCTTTCTTTCTTTCTTTCTTTCTTTCTTTCTTTCTTTCTTTCTTTCTTTCTTTTTAATTTCTTTCTTTCTTTTTTCTTTCCTACTTTCTTTCTTTCTTTATTTTTTCTTTCTTTCTTTCTTTTTTCTTTCTTTCTTTTCTACGTTCTTTCTTTCTTTCTTTC
>JAVLUU010000549.1:30000-32500 GCA_032206185.1 Columba guinea | reverse complement strand
TTCTTTCTTTTTTCTTTCTTTCTTTCTTTCTTTCTTTCTTTCCTACTTTCTTTCTTTATTTCTTTCTTTCTTTCTTCTTTTTTTTCTTTCTTTCTTTTTAATTTCTTTCTTTCTTTCTTTCTTTCTTTCTTTCTTTCTATCTTTGTTTGTTTGTTTCTTTCTTTCTTTCTTTCTTTTTAATTTCTTTCTTTCCTACGTTCTTTCTTTCTTTCTTTTTTCTTTCTTTCTTTCTTTCTTTCTTTCTTTCTTTTTTCTTTCTTTCTTTTTTCTTTCTTTCTTTCTTTCTTTCTTTTTTCTTTTTTCTTTCTTTTTTTCTTTCTTTCTTTCCTACGTTCTTTCTTTCTTTCTTTTTTGTTTCTTTAATTCTTTCTTTCTTTCATTTTTCTTTCTTTCTTTCTAATTTCTTTCTTTCTTTCTTTCCTACGTTCTTTCTTTCATTCTTTTTTCTTTCTTTCTTTCTTTTTCTGTTTTCTTTCTTTCTTTCTTTCTTTTTAACTTCTTTCTTTCTTTCTTTCCTACGTTCTTTCTTTCTTCTTTTTTCTTTCTTTCTTTCTTTTTAATTTCTTTCTTTCTTTCTTTGTTTTTTGTTTCTTTCTTTCCTTCGTTTTTCTTTCTTTCTTTCTTTCTTTCTTTCTTTCTTTCTTTCTTTTTAATTTCTTTCTTTCTTTCCTTCCTACGTTCTTTCTTTCATTCTTTTTTCTTTCTTTCTTTCTTTCTTTCTTTCTTTCTTTCTTTCTTTCTTTCTTTCTTTCCTTTTTCTTTCTTTCTTTCTTTCTTTCTTTCTTTCCTACTTTCTTTCTTTCTTTCTTTCTTTCTTTCTTCTTTTTTTCTTTCTTTCTTTTTAATTTCTTTCTTTCTTTCTTTCTTTCTTTCTTTCTTTCTTTCTATCTTTGTTTGTTTCTTTCTTTCTTTCTTTCTTTTTAATTTCTTTCTTTCCTACGTTCTTTCTTTCTTTCTTTCTTTTTTCTTTCTTTCTTTCTTTCTTTCTTTCTTTCTTTCTTTCTTTCTTTTTTCTTTCTTTCTTTTTTCTTTCTTTCTTTTTTCTTTCTTTCTTTCTTTCTTTTTTCTTTCTTTCTTTCTTTTTTCTTTCTGTCTTTCTTTCTTTATTTTAATTTCTTTCTTTCTTTTTTCTTTCTTTCTTTCTTTCTTTTTTCTTTCTTTCTTTATTTCTTTTTAATTTCTTTCTTTCTTTTTTCTTTCTTTCTTTCTTTCTTTTTAATTTCTTTCTTTCTTTCTTTCTATCTTTCTTTCTTTCTTTCCCACGTTGTTTCTTTCTTTCTTTCTTCTTTCTTTTATTCTTTCTTTCTTTCTTTCTTTTTAATTTCTTTCTTTCTTTTTTCTTTCTTTCTTTCTTTCTTTTTAATTTCTTTCTTTCTTTCTTTCTTTCTATCTTTTTTCTTTCTTTCTTTTTTTCTTTCTTTCTTTCTTTCTTTCTTTTTTCTTTCTTTCTTTCTTTCTTTCTTTCATTCTTTTTTCTTTCTTTCTTTCTTTCTTTTTAATTTCTTTCTTTTTTCTTTCTTTCTTTCTTTCTTTCTTTTTAATTTCTTTCTTTCTTTCTTTCTTTCTTTCTTTCTTTCTTTTTTCTTTCTTTCTTTCCTACATTCTTTCTTTCTTTCTTTCCTATGTTCTTTCTTTCTTTCTTCTTTCTTTCTTTCTTTCTTTCTTTCTTTCTTACTTTTTTCTTTCTTTCCTATGTTCTTTCTTTCTTTCTTTCTTTTTTCTTTCTCTCTTTCCTTCTTTCTTTCTTTCTTTCTTTCTTTTGTTTGTTTGTTTGTTTCTTTCTTTCTTTCTTTCTTTTTTCTTTCTTTCTTTCTTTCTTTTTAATTTCTTTCTTTCTTTCTTTCTTTCTTTCTTTCTTTCTTTCTTTCCTACGTTCTTTCTTTCTTTCTTTCCTATGTTCTTTCTTTCTTTCTTTCTTCTTTCTTTCTTTCTTTCTTTCTTTCTTTCTTTTTTCTTTCTTTCCTACGTTCTTTCTTTCTTTCTTTCTTTCTTTTTTCTTTCTTTCCTACGTTCTTTCTTTCTTTCTTTCCTTCTTTTTTCTTTCTTTCTTTCTTTCCTTCTTTCTTTCTTTCTTTCTTTCTTTCTTTCCTTTTTCTTTCTTTCTTTCTTTCTTTCTTTTTAATTTCTTTCTTTCTTTCGTTCTTTCTTTCCTACGTTCTTTCTTTCTTTCTTTTTTATTTCTTTCTTTCTTTCTCTTTCTTTCTTTCTTTCTTTTTTCTTTCTTTCTTTCTTTTTAATTTCTTTCTTTCTTTTTTCTTTCTTTCTTTCTTTCTTTTTAATTTCTTTCTTTCTTTTTTCTTTCTTTCTTTCTTTCTTTCTTTTTAATTTCTTTCTTTCCTACGTTCTTTCTTTCTTTCTTTTTTCTTTCTTTCTTTCTTTCTTTCTTTCTTTCTTTTTTCTTTCTTTCTTTTTTCTTTCTTTCTTTCTTTCTTTTTTCTTTCTTTCTTTCTTTCTTTCTTTTTAATTTTTTTCTTTCTTTTTTCTTTCTTTCCTTCTTTTC
>JAVLUU010000548.1:0-48895 GCA_032206185.1 Columba guinea | reverse complement strand
TCTCTCTCTTTTCTCTTCTCTTCTCTTCTTCTCTTTCTTTCTCTCTTTCTCTTCTCTTCTCTCCTTCTCTCTTCTTTCTCTTCTCTTCTCTCTTCTCTTCTCTTTCTCATCTCTTCTCTCTTCTCTTCTTCTCTTCTCTTCTCTTCTCTTCTCTTCTCTTCTCTTCTCTTCTCTTCTCTTCTCTTCTCTTCTCTCTCTTCTCTTCTCTCTCTCTCTCTCTCTTCTCTTCTCTTCTCTTCCTCTCCCTCTCCCTCTCCCTCTCCTCTTCCTCTTCCTCCTCCTCTCTCTTCCTCCTCCTCCTCTCTCCTTCTCCCCCTCTCCTCCTCCTTCTCTTCCTCTTCCTCTTCCTCTTCCTCTTCCTCTTCCTTCTCTTCCTCTTCCTCTTCTTCCTCTTCCTCTTCCTCTTCCTCTTTCCTCTTCCTCTTCCTCTTCCTCTTCCTCTTCCTCTTCCTCTTCCTCTTCCTCTTCTCCCCTTGCTTCACCTCTTCCCTCTCTCCCTCTCCCTCTTCTTCTTCTCTCTCCCTCTTTTCCTTCATCCTCCTTTCACTTCCAGTACATGCTGGGGAAATCCCTGACAAACACTTGGAACCTTGCCCAGCTTACCCATTCGCTCCATCACCTTGTGTTAACGACGCATCTACCTTCTGGTGGCCGGGAGAGCACCACGCCCCCTTCAAACCACTTTGCATTCCACTTCCTTCAGCTGCTGACCCTAGCTCCCCACTCCATCAGGACGGTGAGCTCTGCAGTGCTCCTCAAGAAGGCATTCCCTTCATTTTGCTACTGCTATCCAGCTGAAAAGGATGTTCATCCATCAGATGAACCTGGAAGGTTGCCCTGCTGGGAGATGGCCTTGCAGCGGAGAAACTCCAGCTGCCTCGTCCAGCTCTTCCTCCTTCAGCCCCTGTCAAGGGATTCCACCGGCTCCTCAAGGACTTCCTCTCCAATGTCTTCAGGCTGCCTCCAGGCCAGCTCTGGCAGCAGACACGGGACGCTGCTCCCTTTTATACTGCCCCGGGGCAGTGACCTCAGCATTGCTGGCTGGTCACACTGTGACATGGAGGTGACATGGGCCCCCAGTGTCCCACCCCCGTCTGCTGCCCATGCACCCAGCACTCCTTGGAGGAAGGACTTTGGGGTGTTGCTGGCCCCGAGGCTGCCTCCAGGCCAGCTCTGGCAGCAGACACAGGACGCTGCTCCCTTTTATACTGCCCCCGGGGCATTGTGACATCAGCATTGCCCCGTGGTCGCATTGTGACATGGAGGTGACATGGGCCCCCCAGTGTCCCACCGCACCCACTGCCCATGCACCCAGCACTCTTTGGAGGAAGGACTTCGGGGTGCTGCTGGCCCCGAGGCTGTCCTTGTGCCCAGGAGGCCCAGGGGCCTGGCCCTGCTCTTGGTGGTCACGCACTGGGCATGGCTGAAACCACCTGGGAATGGCGGGTGGCGTGAAATTACTGAGGAGGTTATTCAGATACAAAGGAACTTCTTCTCTTTGCCTTTAAAGTTACTAAAAGAAACTATGAAAAACAATCCTCTAGTACATTATGGTAATGAATTGCTCTGCGAAAGTGCTGCCATGGGTGCAGGAACCTGCCAGCCTACGTCTATTCCATTAAAGAATCTCAACATTTTGGTGCCGCTCCATGTGTTTGGTATGTGGCCTCTCTCACCTCCTAGATGTCCAGGTAGGAAAACAGGTTGGGGAGCAGGTCTCATCTAAACCCCAGGGCACCTGCTATGGAAAGCATAGGTGTGAAAGCATAGGCATAGCCTCTGGGCTCAGGCACGAGGTTCTGTGGGCTGGCAAATGGCTGCCTGACAGCTCAGACATGGTAATTATCCCTAATTCAAGCACTTGGGGTAATGCAAGGTGGTGCCGTGTTGGAAGAGCTTCATTAACTGCAGAAGAGTAAAGACATGCACATGGGCAGATCCTCTGCTGCAAAGGGTCTTCACATCCTTTGGTCTCACCGTAAACCTGTGCCCCCACGTTCTGGATTTAAGTGACTCTAATTAGACTTAGCTTAATTCTCCCTAGAAACAAGGTAAGAACCTACCCAGTCTACTCAGCAGCCAGTTCCACTGTCCTAAAAGTCCCCAGGCAGATGAATCTCCAAAACCAGGACATGGTTGGCTGCTCATCCTGTTGGTTATTTTTCTATCACATGCCACTTATTGAGTGTTATTGACAACAAGGACATTTCTGCCCCCAGCAGTGGGAACAGAAGCAGGAGAACAGTGTGAACCTTACAAATCCTCTTCCCAAATTGCTGCCAAACTGATTCCCAATTTACATTCTCACTGTGAAAGACCTGCCTGGTTTAGATTTTTGTGGGGTTTTTGAGGGCGTATCTTATTTTCATAACACCCCCCCCCGCCTCAACTGACCCAGTTGCGGGTGGAAATTTATCTGTGAATCCAATCCTAGATGTAACACGCTGGATCTCCAGAAAACAAGGAGACCTAAGTTAAGGTCAGTAAGGGAGAAAGGGAGGGGGAGGGGAATTCAAATTGTAATGGCTAGGAGGAGGGCTAGTGTAGGGGTTATGATAAAAAGAATTGGAGAGGAGGTAGACGGGCGGATAGGCTCTTTAATGAATAGGGTAACACCATCTGCCACTGGTTAGAGAAGTCCGAAAGGCCCTACAATGTTTTGGCCTTTTCGAGCTTGTATATAGCTTAGGACTTACCATTCTACTAGTGTTAAGAATGCTACAGCGATTAGGATTGGTACTGCATAGGATAGTGATATGACAAGGTAGGCTATGATCATGGAGGATAGTGAGCTAGGGAGAGGACTTGAACCTCTGGGTAAAGGGCTTAAGCCTTTTGCATTTACCGAACTCTGTCACGCTAGCGATCCTTTTCTAGGATTGGGTGTCGTGTGGGATCTCTTTGTAATTTAGTTGAGTTCATTACTTAGGGAGGGGGCGTGCGTTGAAGCATTGGCCTCACTTTTCCGGTCCTTTCGTACTAGGAAAAGTTCGACATAGATAGAAACCGACCTGGATTACTCCGGTCTGAACTCAGATCACGTAGGACTATTAATCGTTGAACAAACGAACCCTTAATAGCGGCTGCACCATTAGGATGTCCTGATCCAACATCGAGGTCGTAAACCTCCTCGTCGATATGGGCTCTTGGAGGAGATTGCGCTGTTATCCCTGGGGTAGCTTGGTCCATTGGTCAATTATATTGGGTCTGGTTACTGTTAGTACGTTGAGGCGTTGTTCTTAGTTAAGAGGTGGTGTCTTGTTTTTGGAGGGTTTGTTTTTCTCCAAGGTTGCCCCAACCGAAAAATGAGAGCCAGCATCTTGTTAGCCGTGAGCCTAGTGGGTTAAGTTTTGTTACGAGGTGGCTGCTGATTTTTAAGTTCCACAGGGTCTTCTCGTCTTATGTATTCATTCCTGCTTTTGCACAGGAAGACCAATTTCACTGATTATCTGTAAGAGACAGTTAAGAGCTCGTTTAGCCATTCATACAAGTCTCGATTTATGGGACAATTGATTGCGCTACCTTCGCACGGTTAGGATACCGCGGCCGTTGAACATAGAGTCACTGGGCAGGCATCACCTTCAATACTTGGTTCGGCTGAAGGCTATGTTTTTGGTAAACAGTCGGGCCTTGAAATTTGCCTAGTTCCTTTTACAGATTTTAATCTTTCTAGTAGGTGCTCCTGGGTCGGGGTAACAGAGAGTGAAATATGTAAATCTTGTTGTAGTAGGAGTATTAGTTATCTGTTAATAATGCGTGGATGTAAGTTTGCGCTTGAGAGGGGGTCTACCCTAGTCACTCATTTTAACATTAACTCTCCTATGGATACAGGTTGACCTGTTAGTGAGAAGAGAGTCATATGGGTTTAGGATTTTTGTAGAAACGGAGCTTTGACACACTCTTTGTTGGTGGCTGCTTAAAGGCCCACAATTGTTATGTACAAGGTTGTTAATTATCCACTAGGGGAGGTTGTACCCTTTTTTAAAGGAGCTGTACCCCATTTAAATTACTCTTGATAATCTTCATTGGGGTGGCTGAGGGTTCCTGGAGGAGATATCAAGGTTGAACTTAGATTCATTTTACAGGTAACCAGCTATCACCCAGCTTGATTGGCTTTTCACCTCTACTAGCAAGTCATCCCACTCTTTTGCAACAGAGATGGGTTCACTCAGGCATAGCTGCTTATAAGTAGCTCGCTTAGGTTTTGGGGTGGCAAGCTTAAGTCCGCTTTGCTTGGTTGTTCTGGCTAGATCATGATGCAAGAGGTACAAGGGTTTATCTTTGCTGTTTATTGCTTGGCTTGTTCACTGTTATTTCACCTTTCCCTTACGGTACGGATCTCTGTAGCGCCTAATGACCTTTCTATCACCTATACTGAGTTGGAAGAATGTTTTAGTTTAAAGATTTAGTAGATTTTTTTATGCATGTCTGGTTGTGGGGGATTGGGCTAGAGTTGGCTTCAAGACGACCTGATGTGTGGCAGGCATCTTTCAGGTGTAAGCTGAATGCTTTCATATTATAGCTACGTCTTGGTGTGCTAAGTGCACCTTCCGGTACACTTACCTTGTTACGACTTACCTCATCTTTAGCAAGTGGGCGTATTATTTATTGATAGTTTAGAGCTTGTGAGGAGGGTGACGGGCAGTATGTACGTGCCTCAGAGCCAGCTTAAAGGGGACTTATGTTATCCCGCTTTACTGCTAAATCTGCCTTCTAGGGGCTGTTTCGTGCCCCCTTTCGTGAGATTTTCTAAGCTAGAAAATGTAGCCCATTTCTTCCACTTCATAGGCTATACCTTGACCTGTCTTGTTAACGGGCTTAGGGTGATTGTGCTCACTGTGGCACTCTCAGAAGAGGTGAGCTGGCGCCGGCGGTATGTAGGCTGTTTTTGGCAAGAAGTGGTCAGGTGTATCGTGGGTTATCGATTATAGAACAGGCTCCTCTAGGTGGGTTTGGGGCACCGCCAAGTCTTTAGAGTTTTAAGCGTTTGTGCTCGTAGTTCTCAGGCAGATGCTTTGGTTGTATAGAGCATCAAGATTTAGGGCCAGGCATAGTGGGGTATCTAATCCCAGTTTGTGCCCTGGCTTTCATGGAGTTTAGTAAGTCATAAGAATTAGGGCCATCTTTAGGGCAGTTTTAAGTGTATCTTAAGCTTATGACGGTTCAGCTATGTTTTGACCTTAATTAATGTCATAAGCATGAGTCCACTCTTTACGCCGCGAACGATTAGTTTGGGTCTCTTGTGGGACTGCGGTGGCTGGCACAAGATTTACCAACCCTGAGTTGCTATAACTAAGTCAAGTTTACACTTATTGCTTAATGTTAATTACTGCTGAGTACCCGTGAGGGTGTGGCTAAGCAAGGCGTCTTGGGCTGCTATGGGCGTGCCTGATGCCGGCTCCTTTTGCCTACGGTGTAGGAGTCAAGGGCATTTACACTGGGGCGTGGATACTTGCACGTATATGTCTAGCGAGAACTAATGGTAAGGTTAGGACTAAGTCTTTTGTCCCTGGGTGGGTGTGGGGCCTTCTTGGCATCTTCAGTGCCATGCTTTAATTGTAAGTTACAGGGACGTTTTATTTGTTTGTTTGTTTGTTTGTGTTTATTGCTCACTGGTTGTCTGTGTAGCTTAAAATTGGCTAGTGCTTGAGGCAAAGGTTGATGTGTGTATGGATGATAGAAAGTGCGGCTTAAATTGGTTAGTGCTTGGGGTGAAGGCTGATGTGTGTATGGATGCTTCCCATGGCACCGCTTGTATGAGTCTCCCAAGTACATCAAGGACTCCTCCTCTGGAGTCCCAGGTCTGTGCTCTGCTGCTGGCCTCACTCACTGTCCTTTGGCACCTGGGACCCCACTATGTCCTGGTTATGACAGCCAAGGCTGACACTGATTATCACATCCCTGATCAGCTCTTGCTTGCTGGGCAGGACCAGGTCAAGGTGAGCATCAGGGCTTTGACAAGACATGGGGCACCTCCTGGAAGTGCACATTTGGACCACAGTATCTCAGCTGGGGCACCATAGTAGAGCATTTGGCTCAGAAGCCTGTCCAGTGCTACACCACCTGGGATCCCACTATCTAAAGGGACATAGATTGGCTCTGTGATACCCCTCTTGTAGTGCCAGACCTAATAAACAGCATTTTAAACTATACCTCACAGACTCTGAGTTGATTTCTTTCTGGGATCATAACAGATCAACATCAACTGGAGAAAAACACTCTCCCAGCACTCTTGGATGCAAACCCTCTGGTCCCAAGGGCTGGTAAGGCTGCAGTTTGCTCATGAAACCCTTGGCTTGATTCCCATCCACCACAGTTGTTGCCCTCCAGAGTCCTGCCTGAAAGCACAAAGGCCTGGAAGACCTTGCTGGTCGCAACTGATGCAAAGACATAGAGTATCTCAGGTCTATCTACACCTTGTCTTACTAAATTCAGTAGTAGTCTCACAGTATTTAGGGTTCTTCTTCAGCTGTTAATGAAGTAGTAACAGCATATCTTGGTGTCCTTCAATTCCTTTTGGAGTTTCAATTGTGTTTTTATATGAACCATCACTGTGCTTGGAGGACTGTTTCACAGCAGGATCCCCTAGAGCTCTAGGGACACCTGGAGGAGCCCAGAGGGGACAGAGCAAGGGACATCTTGGGCTGCTCCTGTGCTGCTGAGCTGGGCTGGGCTCCTGGGACACAGGGAGCTCATGGCAGCGGCAGCGCTGCAGGGAGACAGCTCTGCCCAGGAGCAGCTCCTCTGCACACGCAGCAGGGCTGAGGGCTCTGCCTGCAGCACCGAGGGCACAGGAGCCAGGCAGAGAGAGGTTAAAGACAACACGGGGTGGAGGATGCTGAGAGCTCATTGAGAGACAAATCTTCACAGCCCTTAAAAGAGTAAGTTTCTGGCTATAGCCCAATTCAGCTGCAGTTCCTAAAAAGATCCTAAAGCTGGCACATCCCACAGCCTATGGCATCTGTCAGGAGGGTCCTTGCAGTTTCTCCAGTGTAGCGAAAAACAGACGTTATAGAGAGCTGAGCTTCTCTGCTGCACCTTCAGAGGGACAGGGCATGTCTCTGTCCTTCACCCAGGGATGACTGCAGAGTGTGAAGCTGGATGTGCATCCAGGAGTGCCCAGGGCTGTCCTGCAGAGCAGGGTCCCCGCACCCCAGGGCTGTGCCGGGCAGGGACTCTGCTGCCTGCCAAGGTCAGCGCTCAGCCTGCCTGGGAGATGCCAACAACACTGAGAGAAGAAGCTCTGGGTGGAAGAAGCAGCTCCTGGCTGGAGAGGGTTGTTCTGCTGTCAAGAGGGTCCTGCATGGATCAGGGATGATAAAATCTCCACATCATCCCCAGGATATTTCCAATGGGCTTTTTGAAGGAAAGAGAAGGTAAAGGCAGGTATTACAGTAAAGCCACTCAGCTGTAAGGTCTGATAGGAGCCTCCTGATGAGCCTCCAGTGACTCCTCTGCTTATGGACAGATGCAACATTACCTTTGGTGGTCCCAGCAGGATCAGTCTCACCTGTCTTTATTTTCAAGCCTGCAATCAGGAAGATGCTCCCAGGCAGTGCCCTGCAAACAAGCAGGTGTCTGTAGGGCCAGGGTGAGCACACAGAGTTTGGGATGGGGTCTGTGAACGCTGACAGGGAAAAGACATGGGACAGAGAAATCCTTTCCAGGAGGAAAATCTCCGGGAAGCAGCAATGTGATCTTGGAAGGAGGAGAAACTCAAACCAGAACTGTTGTGGGAGCGAGAATGCAGAAATCACTGATTGATCCCCTGCAGTGCAGATCCCTTATGTGAGCAGCCCCCTGGCCTCCTCTCCCACCCAGCAAAGCCTCTGCCCTCAGGGCCGGGGGCTCCAAGGCATGAAGCAGCTCCTGTGCAGCCAGAGCTCCAGTTCCTCTGCAGAGCACAGGGGCTGAGAGCAGCTGCCCGGCAGTGTTGGTGTCTGGGAGGTGGCTGCACAGCTGGGGAAGGGTGACGCTGTCTGAGTGCCCGGCTGCCTCTGCCCTGGCCTCTCTCACACCCACCCTCACCGCATTTTCCTTCTTGCTCCCCTGCTCTGGGTCACTGTTGTTGGGATCTTGTTCTTGCTGTCAGGCTCTCTGGGGATGGCAGTTTCAGCTGCAGAGTCACAGCCTGATCTTGTGGGTCCTTTCCTGCAGGTGTGTCCATGGGCACACGTGTCCCAGCTTTGCTCTGACCTGTGGGGTGTGGGCAATGCAGTCTGTGGGGCTGGGGAATGAGCTGAGTATCCCTCAATCAAATGCCATCCTTAGGACACTTGGATATCTCCCTGGGGTTTCCTTCCAAGCTGTGAGCTTCCCTCCAGGATGCAAACCTTTCCTATAGCATCTCTGTATTATCTGAAAGCCCCATGGAGAAGCACAGGGATGCTGTGATAGAGAAATTGCTTTTGGGTTTGTGAAATGAGCTATGTGTGTCCTGGGCTAAACGTTGGGTGCTGAGACCTTAGGAAAGGGTGAGACCTGTCATGGTCTGAGGTGGATCCCTCTGTTCTCAGCAGTGCCTGGTGGCTTTTCAGGGTAACATGGGAGTGTGATCAGCCTCCGTCTCAGAAAGGTGCCAGCCCAGGGCAGCTGGAGCAAGACAGAGGGACAGAGCAGCTGCCCTCACTCTGCACTGACCCACAGGCACCCTCTGGTCTCGCAGGACTCGCTCTGTTCTCCCTGAGTGCAGCAGAAATGCTGAGGGTTTCTGACACCCAAGAACACTCCCCAGGGTGGGAGGACAGAAGGAGCTGTAGAAACACCAAACCTCTCAAAGTCAGTTTCTCAGGCCTGGGGGTACAGATGCTGACAGTCCCTTCTGCACCAGGAGCGGTTCCAGCTGACAAAGCTGAACCCCAGGACTGGCCCCTGCCCACCCAAGCACACAGGGCCAGGCTGAGTCCTCAGGAGCCCCTGGGCAGAGACCCTACTCTTCATTGCACACTCATCAAGCACCAACGAGGGCTCCAGCCAGGACGTTCTCCTGCAAAGAAAAAAAGTGTCTCTTTGTGTGACAGGGTGGGAGGGTCTGTGGAAAATGGGTTTGATTATTCCCAGAGAAGTCTCATCTAAACCTTCACTATTTTTCCTCCTATGACAGGTCCTCATGCCCGCAGGCAGCAAATGTCCAACAGCAGCTCCATCACCCAGTTCCTCCTCCTGCCGTTCACAGACACACGGGAGCTGCAGCTCTTGCACTTCTGGCTCTTCCTGGGCATCTACCTGGCTGCCCTCCTGGGCAACGGCCTCATCATCACCACCATAGCCTGTGACCAGCACCTCCACACCCCCATGTACTTCTTCCTGCTCAACCTCTCCCTTCTTGACCTGGGCTGCATCTCCGCCATTGTCCCCAGGTCCATGGCCAATTCCCTCTGGTATACCAGGGCCATTTCCTATGCAGGATGTGTTATCCAGGTCTTTCTCTTTATCTTTGCAATGTCAACAGAGTATTGTCTTCTGACCATCATGTCCTATGACCGCTATGTTGCCATCTGCAAACCCCTGCACTACGGGACCCTCCTGGGCAGCAGAGCTTGTGTCCACATGGCAGCAGCTGCCTGGGCCACTGGGTTTCTCAATGCTCTGCTGCACACAGCCAATACATTTTCACTGCCCCTGTGCAAGGGCAATGCCCTGGGCCAGTTCTTCTGTGAAATCCCCCAGATCCTCAAGCTCTCCTGCTCAGGCGCCTACCTAAGGGAAGCTGGGCTTACTGTGGTCAGTGGCTGTTTATTTTTTATGTGTTTTATTTTCATTGTGGTGTCCTATGTGGAGATCTTCAGGACTGTGTTGAGGATCCCTTCTGAGCAGGGACGGCACAAAGCCTTTTCCACCTGCCTCCCGCACCTGGCCGTGGTTACTCTGTTTGCCAGCACCTCTTTTTTTGCCTACCTGAAGCCCCCCTCCATCTCCTTCCCGTCCTTGGACCTGGTGGTGTCTGTTCTATACTCATTGATACCTCCAACATTGAACCCCCTCATCTACAGCATGAGGAACAAGGAGGTCAAGGATGCCCTGAGGAAACTAATCGCTGGAGGCATTTCAAAAATAATAAAGGGTCCGTCATCTGCTCTTTAACAGATAACAGCTTTAATGTAGTTCATTAGAGGCCCAGATTCTGTGTGTGTGTTGCTGGTATTTATTTTTTAATAAATCATGATATTTTTGTCATCCCCTTTCTAATTCATTGTCTGCTTTTCTTTTCAAACCCACTGGCTGTATAAATATGCAGCTATTCTCTCTGTTTATTTAAGCAAAATAAAGGGCTCTGCAGTGACTTTTTTTTCACTGATATTATTCCCCCAAGGCCTTTTGGAGCTGCAGGGACAGTTCCTGTGCATGGGAGGAGGGAAAAGAGTCCATCCTGGCAGCACTGCCAGGGAGCAGCAGCGCTTGTTCTTCCACAGCTGTTCTGGTTCCTCTCCCACACTCCTTCTCATCCCTGGTGTTGGTGCAAGGCCTGAGTGCTCTGGCAGCTTGGTCACCGTCCTGCTGTGTGTCAGTCCTGTGGACGCAGGCAGGGACAGGCAATGGGCACTGCTGTGACAGAGCTGGCCTCACAACAGCCTTTCCAGATAGAAGGGTGATCTCCTATGGGCAGGGCATGAAGGCTTAGGTCTTCTTCCCAAGATTCTCTCGAGAACATGCCCACAAATGTGGCCACAGATGCAAACCCCATTGTACAGCTGAACAGTGTGTGTGTGCAGGGCTGGCACACAGCAGTGTCCTCTCACAGCCAGGCTCCTGCCACAGACCTGCAGGACCAGCAGAGCAGGGGCTGGGCTGTGCCCCTGTGCACTGGGCAACCCACGGAAGCTGCCCAAGGACGGTTGTCATGGAGTGGCCCCTCATAACCACCATTTCCAGCACTGGCCTCTACCCAGCTCACAGTGGTTGTTCTTCCCTCCATCACAGTATCACAGTATGTTTGGGATTGGAAGGGACCTCAGAAGACCATCTAGTCCAATCCCCCTGCCAGAGCAGGAACACCCAGATGAGGTCACACAGGAACATGTCCAGGCGGATTTTGAATGTCTCCAGAGGAGGACACTCCACAACCTCTCTGGACAGCCTGTTCCAGTGATCAGGCACCCTCACAGTAAAGAAGTTTTTCCTTCAGAAATATTCAGATGGGACCTCCTATGCTGTGCCCGTTGCCCCTCATCCTATCGTTCAGAAGTCTGTTCCAGTATCTGACCACACTCTCAGTAGAGGGTCAAGTCTGAACTTCCTCTGACCCAGGTTTGCACCATTCACACATGTCCTGTCACTGGATACCAGGGACAAGAGATCAGCACTTCCCTATACACTTCCCTCCTCAGGAGCTTTTAGAGGGCAATGAGCTTGCTCATCAGCTTCCTTCTCTCCAAACTAGAGAAATCCAGATTGCTCAGCCACTCCTCAGAGGACGTGCCTTCCGGTCGTTCACCAGCTTTGTTGCTCTCTGGACACATTGGAATACTTCAACATGCTTGTCAAATCGTGGGGCCCAGAACTGCACACAGCACTCAAGGTGAGGCCACAGCAACTGAATACAGCAGGATAATCACCTCCTTTGAGCGGTTGGTTCTGCTCTGTTTGATGTACCCCAGGATGGGATTTGCACTCTTGGCTGCCAGGGTACACACTGCTGACTCTTGTTGAGCCTCCTGTCAACCAGCGCCCCAAGGCTCCTTTCTGCAGGGCTGCTCTCCAGCCAATCCTCTCCCCATTTAGACTTGTGCTTGGCATTACTTTATCCTAGGTGCAGAATCCAGCATGTGGACTTGTTAGATTTTATGCCGTTGATCATTGCCTAATGCTCCAATCTATCTAGATCCTTCTGCAAGGCTCCTTGTCCCTCAGGATAGTCATCAGCACCTCCGAGGATGGTATTATCAGAAAATTGGCTAATGGTGCATTAAATTCCTGCATCCAGATTATTGATAAAAATATTGGACAGACCTGGCCCTAGGACTGAGTCCTGAGGAACATCCCTGGTTTCTTGTCTCTAGCCAGATGTAGCACCATCCACTGCAACATTTTGAGCCCTGCTGTTCACCCAGCTCTTCACAGTATCACAGTATCACAGTATGTTTGGGATTGGAAGGGACCTCAAAAGATCATCTAGTCCAATCCCCCTGCTGGAGCAGGAACGCCTAGGTGAGGTTGCACAGGAACATGTCCAGGCGGGTTTTGAATGTCTCCAGAGAAGGAGACTCCACAACCTCCCTGGGCAGCCTGTTCCAGTGCTCTGTCACCCTCACTGAGAAGAAGTTTTTTCTCAAATTTAAGCGGAACCTCTTGTGTTCCAGCTTGATCCCGTTACCCCTTGTCCTACCATTGTTTGCCACCGAGAAGAGCCTGGCTCCATCCTCATGGCACTCACCTTTTATATACTTATAGACATTAATAAGGTCCCCCCTTAGCCTCCTCTTCTCCAAACTAAAGAGACCCAGCTCCCTCAGCCTTTCTTCATAAGGGAGATGCTCCACTCCCTTAATCATCTTTGTTGCCCTACGCTGGACCCTCTCCAGCAGTTCCCTGTCGCTTCTTGAACTGAGGGGCCCAGAACTGTACACAATACTCCAGATGGGGTCTCACCAGGGCGGAGTAGAGGGGAAGGAGAACCTCTCTCGATCTACTAACCAAGTGAGCACAAACGCCATCAACTGTTCCTTGGGATTCCATGAAGGCCTGTGGGACAGACAGTGTCTTGAGGTCACTTCACGTTGGGAGTAACATCCCGTGGGAAATCATCCACTGGGATCTTCTTCCTTGAACTGTGATCCCTGTGTCCATTCCTCGTGATGTGGGACATCTCAGATGAGTGCAGAGCAGGGGGACACACAACAGGGCTGAGGTGCCTCCCGTCCTTTGGGATGGGCAACAGGAGGCCAGAGGGACACTGTGACTCCTGCCTCTGTGTAAAAGGGACAGACTCTGTCTCTGAACATCCCTGCATGCATAAGGAATACATGAGGCCAGTTCAGATGTGGATGCCTGACAGACCCTGACATTTCTGTATGTCACTCCAGGAACAAACTCCACTGGCCCCATCAGATCAATCTCATGTGCTCCTGTCTGCTACATCATCCTTACCCGTGATTCTGGATTGTGGTCTCAAATGTGCCAAAGCAATCAGGGACATTCTGAGGTCTTTGAAAGAGGTAATTGTCAAATCTGACTTCAAGAAGGGCAAGAATGAGAACTGTGAGAATTACAGGCTGGTCAGTCCGTCTCCTTCCCTGGGAAGGAAACGGGATAAGTCTTCCTGCAGCCAGTTACTGGTGGAATCCCTCAGGGACCAGCACTTGGGCCAACACTATTGAACGTCATTATTCTCCCCCTGAATGATGTGATGCAGTGAACCTTCAGCTCCTTAGTGGATGGTGCAAAGCTGGGCAGAGGCCTTGGACAACCTCACCTGGGTCACCCTGCCCTGAGCAGGACAGTGAGACAAGATGATGTTCAAACAGGAGTGACTCTGTGATTCAAGGAATCTTTCCCTTGGAAGGGTTTTGGAAGACAGAATAGGGGGAAGAACAAGAAAAAAAAATATGAAAGAGGTAGAGGAGGAGACCTAAAAGGTGTCAAATAAACAGAGCAGTTCCTGTGAAGAATGTTTCTCTACTCAAATTGTTAGCAGGAAATCTATAACCAGCTCCCCAAACTCCCTGTTCTGCTCATTGGCCCCTGGGATTTACAGCACATTTCTTTACATCAGATTCTGCACTCAAGTTTGCACCTGATTGTTACAGCTTCTTTGCTTGAATTATTTCATGTTTCCTTAGAGAACTGGATGTAAACAGGCACTGGGGAATTTTTAATAAGAGGAAACAAAAAAAGGAGAAAAAAAAAAGAAAACACAATGGAAATTAATGATGTTTCTCAGTTCTATGGTTAAATTAAATAGTTTCCAGCGAGGTCCATTGCCATAACTCAAGAGTTGCCTGTAGGGAGTATGAGAGCAACTGCTGAAAGACTTTACCTGCCTGAAGCTCAAAGCAGAGTGAGAGCTGAGAGGCTCTGAATGAGCCAAGAGTGAGAGGTGAAGAACCTCTGGGGAGCGATGGAAAGTGCAAATGTCCAGACAGACTTCTGAAGAGATGAGTTCAGACACGGTGAGCTGGGTAAGGACAGGTGGAAACTCCTGGATGTCCAGGGGATTAAATACACGTAGTGATAGACAGAGTTCTGGCACTGCAAGCACAGGGAAAGGCCAACGTTTCATCTCCTGCAGTCCATACACATTCTGAAAATTCATATTTTGGAAGGATAGAAATTTCACGGATATTTTATTAGAAATATTAAATTATTTCATCTGATTAAAAAATAGAGCATAGGGATTTTTGTTCTTTTCGTTTTTGTTGTTGGGTTGGTTTGGTTTTCAGTTTTGACGGGCGTTCTCAGGTTTTCGGGCTGAGCTCCATGGTCTCACTATAAGCACCCAGTGCAAACCTCGAGAGGCCCCGTGTACCTGAGGTGTTTGCCTGGGACTGGCAGGTATCAGACCAGACTGATAGAGCGATGGTGCTTTCCTCATTTACAATTAGTATTCAACACTTGTGCATCTAATTAGCTAAGTTTCAGGACTGTAGGTAAAGAGGCAGATATATGAAGAACACTTAGAAAATATGATAGAAGAATATTCCAGTTGATAATATAGAATCATAGAATTATTTCAGTTGGAAGAGACCCTCAGGACCATTGAGTCCAACCACAACCTAAATCTAGCACTAATCCATGTCCCTAAGAACCTCGTCTAAATGCCTTTAAAACACCTACAGAGATGGTGACTCCACCACTGCCCTGGGCAGCCTGTTCCACCACATGACAACGCTTTCCAGGAAGACTTTTTTTCCTAATATTCAATCTAAACCTCCTCTGGTGCAATTTGGGGCCATTTCCTCTTGTCCTATCACTTGCTACTTGGGAGAAGAAATCAACACCCTCCATGTTCCAACCTACTTTCAGGTGGTTGTAGACAGAGATAAGGTCTCCCCTCAGCCTCCTGTTCTCCAGGCTGAACAGCCCCAGCTCCCTCAACTGCTCCTCACCACACTTGTGCTCCAACCCTCTCAGCAGTTTCGTTGCCTCCTCTGCACTCCCTCTAGTGCCTCAATGTCATTCTGATGAAGAGGGACCCAAAACTGAACACAGGATTCAAGGTGGGACCTCACCAGTGCAGAGTACAGCAGCACAATCACTTCTGTAGTCCTGCTGGCCATACTATTCCTGATACAATCCAAGATACTGTTGGTGCCCTTTTTGGCCACCTGGGCACACGCTGGCTCATGTTCAGCCCCTGTCATTCAACATCCCCAGATCCCTTTCCACCAGGCAATTTTCTAGTCGCTCGTCCCTGAGCCTGTAGCACTGCCTGGGGTTGTTGTGACCCACATGCTGCACCCGGCACTTGGTCTTGTTAAAATTCAGACAATTGACCTCAGCCCAACAATGCATCTGGTCCAGATCCCTCTGTATGGCCTTCCCACCCTTTGGTTGATCAACACTCCCACCCAACCTGGTGTCATCTGCAGACTTACTGAGGATGCACTCGATACCCTCATCCAGATCATTGATAGAGATTAAATAGAACTGAGTTCAATACTGAGCTCTGGAGACACCACTCATGACCTGTCACCAATTGGATTTGGCTCCGATCACCACAACTCCTTGGGCCTGGCTCTCCAGACAGTTCTTTACCCATTGCAGATACACCATCCAGGCCATGAGCTGCAGCTTCTGCAGGAGATGCTGTGGGATACGGTGTCTAAGGCTATACTGAAGTCTAAGGACACAACATCCACAGCCTTTCCCTCATCCACTAATTGGGTCACCTTCTCATAGAAGGAGATCAGGTTGGTCAAATAGGACCTGCCTTTCATAAACCCATGTTGACTGGACCTGATCACCTGGTTCTCTGGTATGTGTTCTGTGTGATGTTACTCAAGATCATCTGCTCCATGACCTTGCCCATCACCTAGGTTAGACTGGCAAGCCTGTAGTTCCCCAGATCGTCTTTCTGGCCCTTCCTCTAGATGGGGGTCATGTCAGTCAACTTCCAGTGAACTGGGACTGCCCCAGTTAGCCAGGATTGCTGATAGATAACAGAAAGTGGCTCAGTGATCACCTCCGCCAGCTCCCTCAGCACTCCTGCGTGTATCCCATCTGGCCCCGTAGCCTTGTGGGTGTCCCAGTGGTGTAGCAGGTCACCGACCATTTCCCCTTGTATTATTCGGGAGTCACTCTGCTCCCTGTCCCTGTCTCCTGTCTCAGGGGGCTGGATACCTGGAGCACAACTGTTCTGACTATTAAAGACTGAGGCAAAGAAGGCATTTAGCACCTCAGCCTTTCCCTCATCCTTTGTCACTGTGTTTCCCTCTCCATCCATCAGGGGATGGAGATTCCCCTTAGCCCTCCTCTTGTTGATTATACATTTATAGCAACTTTTCTTGTTGACTTTTACAGCAGTACCCAGGTGTAGCTCCCGCTGGGCTTTGGCCCTTCTAGTTCTCTCTCTCCATAACCTCACAGAATTCTTCTATTCCTCCTGAGGAACCTGCCCCTCCTTCCAAAGTTTACTCCCATGCTGTCCCTGGAGATCCCCTGAGCTCTCCTGGGTGCATACAGTTCCTCTCCAGAAGACATCTGCCATCATTCCTATTGCAGGTGGGGCAGCAACAGGCAGATAAGTCCGAGACCTGTTACAGTCTTCTTGGACATGTGCAAACAAGAAGGAAGCTCTTAGTCCAGTCCTTGGTCCCTAGCACACCCCCCTGGGACTGTGAGCCTGTCCCCCTGAATCCATCAAGAACCCCAAAAGAGCAGGAGTCCTCCTGAGGGAGCAGCACCTGGGCTGTACTCCTGACACCAGCTTTGGAAGAGGCGTCCAGTCTTCTGCCCTGCCCTGAGGAGCCCCTGGGTTTATGGTGCTGTTTGCACTGACACAGCTCTGATCAAGTGGTTCCCATGGCTTGCTCCTGTCTGCAGCCTCAGAGATGCCACTGTAGGGACAACAGGACAGTCTCAAGTTACGTGAGACCTTAGGAGCCCCACAAATCCAAGGGCACAGTAATTTGTTTTAAAATTGCCTTTCCCATCCCACCCCATCCCCAGCTCAAAATTCAAAGAGTATATAAACTAGATGTGTCAGTGTGTTGTTGGTCATGTTTGCACACAAAGGTTAGAAGGACAAGAGTGATATCCACAGATGACCAGTAGGCAGTGTGCGACATGGCTGCGGACCAGTATCTGCTCTCCACGAGACCATCCTTGAGCTCGAAATCAATGCTGTGCTCCAGTTCCACTGCAGGTTCAACAAAATCGATGTCTTTCTGAGGAGATGCCAGCACTGAAAAGGCAGCATCCTGCTGTTGCCCTTGGCCACGGCTCCAGGGAAGCAGCAGCCTCGAGTCACAAGCAGCAGAGAGGGAGCGACAACTGAGGTGCCCATGAGCAGCCCCAAGGCCACCAGGGCTGCTCCTCCATGGGGCAGCGTTTGCCTCCTGGACCCTCCTGCATCCTGGGGTTGATCCCTCAGCTCCAGAGGAGAGTGAAGAGATGGAACCCGAGACAAATGGTTTTCTACTGCTTTATTTATTGACTTTATCAAAACCAATGAGTGCATATACATATGTACATGAGGTCTTTGGTTCAATAAAAGACCCACAGGAGGCCAAGAAATATGTTATTTTAGACGTGAACCAAAAACCAAAGCCCAGCAAAAGCACTATGGAAAAATATAGACACATAAGATGAAAAGTTAGTTCTGGCTATTTCTGTTGCAGCCCTAGTGAGATAACGTAAACCTTATGAACCTGAAGTAGTGCATATTGAAGTAGTTTCTTCAAGGCATCCTTGAGCTCCTGGTTCCTCATGCTGTAGATGAGGGGGTTCACTACTGGAGGCACCACTGAGTACAGAACTGACACCACCAGGTCCAGGGAAGGAGAGGATATAGAGGGGGGCTTCAGGTAGGCAAACATCACAGTGCTGACAAACAGGGAGACCACGGCCAGGTGAGGGAGGCAGGTGGAAAAGGCTTTGTGCTGTCCCTGCTCAGAGGGGATCCTCAGCACGGCCCTGAAGATCTGCACATAGGACACCACAATGAACACAAAACACATGAAAACTAAACAGGCACTAACCACAACAAGGCCAAGTTCCCTGAGGTAGGAGTGTGAGCAGGAGAGCTTGAGGATCTGGGGGATTTCACAGAAGAACTGGCCCAGGGCATTGCCCTTGCACATGGGCAGTGAAAATGTATTGGCCGTATGCAGCAGAGCATGGAGAAACCCAGTGGCCCAGGCAGCTGCTGCCATGTGGACACAAGCTCTGCTGCCCAGGAGGGTCCCGTAGTGCAGGGGTTTACAGATGGCAACGTAGCGGTCGTAGGACATGACGGTGAGAAGAGAATACTCTGCTGCTGTCAAGAACGCAAACGAAAAGATCTGTGCAGCACATCCTGTGTATGAGATGGCCCTGGTATCCCAGAGGGAGTTGGCCATGGATTTGGGGACAGTGGTGGAGATGCAGCCCAGGTCGAGGAGGGCGAGGTTGAGCAGGAAGAAGTACATGGGGGTGTGGAGGTGCTGGTCCCAGGCTATGGTGGTGATGATGAGGCCGTTGCCCAGGAGGGCAGCCAGGTAGATGCCCAGGAAGAGCCAGAAGTGCAAGAGCTGCAGCTCCCGTGTGTCAGCGAAAGGCAGGAGCAGGAACTGGGTGATGGAGCTGCTGTTGGACATTTGCTGCCTGTGAGCATGAGGAGCTGTCATAGGAGGAAAAGATAGTGAAGGTTTAGATGAGACTTCTCTGGGAATAATCAAACCCATTTTCCACAGACCCTCCCACCCTGTCACACAAAGAGACACTTTTTTTTTTCCAGGAGAACGTCCTGGCTGGAGCCCTCGTTGGTGCTTGATGAGTGTGCAATGAAGAGTAGGGTCTCTGCCCAGGGGCACCTGAGGAGTCAGCCTGACCCTGTGTGCTTGGGTGGGCAGGGGCCAGTCCTGGGGTTCAGCTTTGTCAGCTGGAACCGCTCCTGGTGCAGAAGGGACTGTCAGCATCTGTACCCCCAGGCCTGAGAAACTGAGTTTGAGAGGTTTGGTGTTTCTACAGCTCCTTCTGTCCTCCCACCCTGGGGAGTGTTGTTGGGTGTCAGAAACCCTCAGCATTTCTGCTGCACTCAGGGAGAACAGAGTGAGTCCTGCGAGACCAGAGGGTGCCTGTGGGTCAGTGCAGAGTGAGGGCAGCTGCTCTGTCCCTCTGTCTTGCTCCAGCTGCCCTGGGCTGGCACCTTTCTGAGATGGAGGCTGATCACACTCCCATGTTACCCTGAAAAGCCACCAGGCACTGCTGAGAACAGAGGGATCCGCTTCAGACCATTACAGGTCTCACCGTTTCCGACGGTCTCAGCACCCAACGTTTAGCCCAGGACACACACAGCTCATTCCCCACCCCACAGACTGCATTGCCCACACCCCACAGGTCAGAGCAAAGCTGGGACACATGTGCCCATGGACACACCTGCAGGAAAGGACCCACAAGATCAGGCTGTGACTCTGCAGCTGAAACTGCCATCCCCAGAGAGCCTGACAGCAAGAACAAGATCCCAACAGCAGTGACCCAGAGCAGGGGAGCAAGAAGGAAAATGCGGTGAGGGTGGGTGTGAGAGAGGCCAGGGCAGAGGCAGCCGGGCACTCAGACAGCGTCACCCTTCCCCAGCTGTGCAGCCACCTCCCAGACACCAACACTGCTGGGCAGCTGCTCTCAGCCCCTGTGCTCTGCAGAGGAACTGGAGCTCTGGCTGCACAGGAGCTGCTTCATGCCTTGGAGCCCCCGGCCCTGAGGGCAGAGGCTTTGCTGGGTGGGAGAGGAGGCCAGGGGGCTGCTCACAGGAGGGATCTGCACTGCAGGGGATCACAGGGGCTTTTCTCTCTTCTCCCTCCCATAACCATTCCGGGTTTGGTTTCCTCTCATTTCTGATAATTTCCCTGCTGCCTGGAGATTCTCCCCCTGGGAGGTGTTTCCCTGTCCATGTCTCTTCCCTGTCAGTGCTCACAGACCATCCCACCCTCTGTGCCCTCCCCCTGGCCCTACAGATCCTGCCTGTTCACAGGGCACTGCCTGGGGGCATCTTCCTGTTTGCAGGCTGGAAAACAGATTACAGATTAAGTGTAAGATGTCCAGCAAAGGTGATGCTGGTTCTGCATAGGCAGAGGAGAGGCAAGGCATGCCAGGATTCTCTTGAAGACCTACTGCAGTTCATGTGTCTCAAGTATTTGTTTAAAATTAAAAACTGCCTTAATCACCACCCATTCCGCAGAGTAGGAGACTGAAAACACAGACTCAGGGAGGTTCCTTGTCTTTGTAGTACTCTTTGTCTTCTTCTTCTCCTTGAAACCTCCTCTTGTCAATATTCTGGAATGAGCTGGAGCTGTGAGCAGCTCTGACCCACGGAGAACCCAGCAGCAGAAGGACCCTGCCCTGCCGGGGGTCACTCGTCCCCCCACAGCTTCTCCCCTCAGTGTTGTTGGGCTCTCCAGGGCAGGCTGAGCGCTGACCCTGGCAGGTGGCAGAGTCCCTGCCCGGCACAGCCCTGGGGTGCAGGGACCCTGCTCTGCAGGACAGCCCTGGGCACCCCTGCCTGCACATTTACATTTACACCCCACAGCCACCCTGGGGAGAATGCAGCATTCACGTCTTGTCACTCTGACAGTGCAGAAGGCAATCCCTGCTCTGCAGCACATCCTCCCCTCTGATCAGAGAACCTCTGAGAGCTGTACTTACATCTCTCGCAGGCTCTGTAATGTGACAGCTGAGATCCTACCATGATTTGCAGATTCAATGCCCTGCAGCCACAGGCTTCATATCTGAGAGGATTTCATTTCCAGTGAACTCTCAGCATCCTCCCACTCCCGACTGCGTTTCCCTCTCTGTGCCTGGCTCCTGTGCCCTCGGTGCTGCAGGCAGAGCCCTCAGCCCTGCTGCGTGTGCAGAGGAGCTGCTCCTGGGCAGAGCTGTCTCTCTGCAGCGCTGCCGCTGCCATGAGCTCCCTGTGTCCCAGGAGCCCAGCCCAGCTCAGCAGCACAGGAGCAGCCCATGATGTCCCTTTCTCTGTCCCCTCTGGGCTCCTCCAGGTGTCCCTGGGACTCCAGGGGCACATCCTTTGAGACAACCTCAAGTAATCAGTAATGTTAGTTGTGTCTGCTCTGCAGAGATACTTCTTGCCAGCATTGTATTCTTTCTAGTAAAAAATAAATTGGTATGAGAGTATTCCAGGTGTGGTCTCCCCAAGGCAGAGTAGAGGGGCAGGAGAACCTCTCTGACCTACTGACCACCCCCTTCTAACCCACCCCAGGTACCATTGGCTTCCTGGCCACAAGGGCCCAGAGCTGGCTCATGGTCATCCTGCTGTGCCCAGGAACCCCAAGTCCTTTTCCCCTACACTGCTCTCCAACAGGTCCTTCCCCAACTCACACTGGAACCTGGGGTTGTTCCTGCCCAGATTCAAGACTCTACACTTGCCCTTGTTCTATTTCATTACATTTTCCACGCCCAGCTCTCCAGTCTGTCCAGGTCTGTGATGGCAGCACAGCTTCCACTGTCAGCCACTCCTCCCAGCTTGGTGTCATCAGCAAACTTGTTGACAGTCACTCTATCCTTCATCCAAGTCACTGATGAATTTATTGAATAGCACTGGCCCCAGCACCGACCCCTGAGGCACTGCACTAGATCCAGGCCTCAACTGGACTCTGCCCCACTGACCACGACTCTCTGGCTTCTTCCCTTCAGCCAGTTCACAGTCACCTCACTACCCGATCGTCCAGACCGCTTTCCCTCAGTTTAGCTGTGAGGATGCTGTGGGAGATTGTGTCAAAGGCTTTACTGAAGTCAAGGTAGACCACATCCACTGCTCTGCCATCATCCATCCACCTTGTTATGTCTTCATAACAGTCAATGAGGTTGGTCAAGCATGACTTCCCCTTGGTGAAGCCATGTTGACTACCCCTAATGACCCTCTTATCCCTGATATGCCTTGAGATGGCACCAAGGAGAAGTCGTTCCATCAGTTTCCCAGGGATGGAGGTGAGGCTGACCAGTCTAGAGTTCCTCAGGTCCTCCTTCTTGCCCTTTTTGAAGACTGCAGTGACATTTGCTTTCCTCCAGTCCTCAGGCACCTCTTCCATTTGCCACAACTTAGCAAAGATGATGGAGAGCGGCCCAGCAATGACCTCAGCCAGCTCCCTCAGCACCCACGGGTGCATCCCATCCGGACCCATGGATTTATGGATTTACCTTCAAGCAGCCTTGCCCATGGGATTTCCCCCAGCAATTGCCTGAAAAGGCCAAAGTTTGCCCTGCTGAAATCCAGGGTTGCAATTCTGCTTGCTATCCTGCTCTTCCACACGAGATCCTGAACTCCACCATCTCATGGTCGCTGCAGCTAAGGCAGCCCTCAACCTTTACTGCCTCAACCAGCCCCTCCTTGTTAGTGAGGATGAGGTCCAGCAGCTCCTCTCCTGGTTGGCTCCTCCACCCTTTGCATCAGGAAGTTCCCATGGATGCACTTGCTGAACCTCCTGGACTGTGTCTGGCTGAGTCGCCCTTTCAGAAACATCAGGGGAGTTCAAACCCCCACGACAAGCAGGGCCTGTGACTGAGACCGCTCTCAGCTGCTGGAGAGGCCTCGGCAACGTCCTCGCCCTGAGCTCGTGGGTTGTGATGGACACCCACAGCAGTATCACCCTAACGCTCCCAGTGCTCCCAGTAACACTCCCATTGACCCCTCCAGTGCTCCCAGTAACCCTCCCACTGACTCCTCCAGTGCTCCCAGTAACCCTTCCACTGACCCCTCCAGTGCTCCCAGCAACCCCACCAGTGCTCCCAGTAACCCCTCCAGTGGCCCCAGTAACCCCCACTGACCCCTTCAGTGCTCCCAGTAATGCTCCCAATAACTCCTCTAGTGCTCCCAATAACCCCTTCAGTGCTCCCAGTAACCCTCCCACTGACCCTTCCAGTGCCCCCATTAACCCCTCCAGTGCTCCCAGTAACCCTCCAGTGCCCCCAGTAACCCCCACTAACCCCTCCAGTGCTCCCAGTAATTCTCCCAATAACCCCTCCAGTGCTTCCAGTAACCCCCCAGTGCTCCCAGTAACCCCCACTAACCCCTCCAGTGCTCCCAGTAACCCTCCCACTAACCCCTCCAGTGCTCCCAGTAACCCCTCCAGTGCTCCCAGTAACCGTCCCACTGACCCCTCCAGTGCTCCCAGTAATGCCTCCAGTGCTCCCAGTAACCCCTGCAGTGCTCCCAGTTTTCCCCACTAACCCCTCCAGTGCTCCCAGTAACCCCTGCAGTGCTCCCAGTTTTCCCCACTAACCCCTCCAGTGCTCCCAGTAACCCTCCCATTAACCCCTCCAATGCTCCCAGTAGCCCCCAACTAACCTTTCCAGTGCTCCCAGCAGCCCCCATTGTTCCCAGTAATCCTCCAAGAACTCCCAGTTAACCCCCAGTGCTCCCACTAACTGTCCTTGTGCTCCCAGCAGGGCCCCACGGTGCTCCCAGTAACCATGTTGTGTTCCCATTAACCCCCTACTAATCATCCTACTGTTTCCAGTAATCCTCCCAGTAAACCTCCCAGTGCTCTCAGTAAACCTCCCAGTGCTCTCAGTAAACCTCCCAGTGCTCCCAGTAACCCCCCCAGTGCTCGCAGTGAGCCCCAGCAACCCCCTCATTGCCCCCAGTAATCCCCTGCTAGCCCTCCCAGTGATCCCAGTAACCACCTAGTGCTTTCATGTGAGCCCTCCGCAACCCCTACTGTTCCCAGTAACCCCTCCCAGTGCTCCCAGTAACCCCCCATTAAGCCCTCCAGTGCTCCCAGCAACCCACATTGTTCCCAGTAATCCTCCAAAAATTCCCAATAAACCCTCAGTGCTCCCAACAACCCTCCCAGTGCTCCCAGCAACCACCTAGTGCTCCCAGTAAACCCCCACCAACTGGAATGTTCCCAGTAACCTCCACAATGTTCCAAATAACCCCGCACTAATCCTTCTAATGTTCCCAGTTACACTCCCAATAACCCTCCCAGTAAAGCCCCAGCAACCCCCAATGTTCCCAGTAATCCTGCAAGAACTCCCAGTAAACCCCCAGTGCTCCCAGTAACCCTCCCAGTGTTCCCAGAAACCCCCCACTAATAAACCTACTGTTCCCAGTAACCTTCCCAGTGTTCCCAGTAACCACCTAGTGCTCCCAGTAACTCCCCAGCAACCCCCAGTGTTCCCAGACACCTCCCCAGAGCACACAGTGGCCCCCACTAACCCCTCCAGTGCTCACAGCAACCCCCATTGTTCCCAGTAATCCTGCAAGGACTCGCAGTAAACCCCAGTGTTCCCAGTAGCCCTCCCAGTGCTCCCAGTAACCACCTAGTACTCCCAGTAACACTCAAGCAACCCCACATGCTCCCAGTAACCCTCCCAGTATTCCCACTACTCCCCCACTAATCTTTCTAGTGTATGTAGTAACCCCCACTATCCTCTCCAGTGATCCCAGCAACCCCCATTGTTCCCAGGAAACCTCCAAGAAGTCCCAGTAAACCCCCAGTGCTCCCAGTAAACCTCCCAGTGCTCCCAATACGCCCCCACAAATGTCCATCCTGGGGCCCTGGGCAGCATCCTCTGGGCACTGTGGGGCAGGGGCAGGGTCGGTTGTACAGAAGTGGGTCAGCTCTCCAATTGGGTGGGGAGAGCTGCTGGGTGAAGCTGCTGGCCTGGCTCACACAAGCCAGACAAGACCTTTGCTGGTTATCAGCATCGATGCATCCAGTCTTTCCTGTCACTGAATCCTAGAATCACAAAGTAGTTTGAGTTGGAAGTGACATTCACAGCCCGTCTGGTCCAACTCCCCTCGGCGATCAGGGACATCTTCACCAGCTCAGGTTGCTCAGAGCCCCGTCCAGCCTGGCCTGGGATGTCTCTGGGATGGTTCATCAACCCCCTCTCTGGGAAGCCTGTCCCAGTGTTTTACCACCCTCAGTGTAAAAAATCTCTTCCTCATTTCATTCCTTGACTCTCCCCTCTTCTAGTTTAAACCATCACTCTTTGTCCTATCGCAACAGCCCCTGCTCAAAAGTCTGTCCCCATTGTTCTTATCGGTCCCTTTTCAGTCCAGAAAGGTTGCAATAAGGTCTCCCAGGAGCCTCTCTTCTCCAGCTGAACACCCCAACTCTTAAACAGGCAAACTCATGACATTTTAATTTTTCAATACACTAGTGTCACAAAAGCATGAGCACATCTTTTTCTATAGCATTTTATATAGCACCTGTAGTCCCCCGTAGAGCCCAAATGTCACCAGTGGTACAAAGTGCCCACAGAGCCAGTTACCAGTGGGATCCCTCAGGGACCAGCACTTGGGCCAACACTGTTGAACGTCATTATTCTCCCCCTGAATGATGTGACGCAGTGAACCTTCAGCTCCTTAGTGGATGGTGCAAAGCTGGGCAGAGGCCTTGGACAACCTCACCTGGGTCACCCTGCCCTGAGCAGGACAGTGAGACAAGATGATGTTCAAACAGGAGTGACTCTGTGATTCAAGGAATCTTTCCCTTGGAAAGGTTTTGGAAGAAGGAAGAGGTGGAGGAACAAGAAAATAAAAATACAGGCAGAGGAGGAGACCTAAAAGGTGTCAAATAAACAGAGCAGTTCTGTGAAGAATGTTTCTCTGCTCAAATTATTAGCAGAAAATCTATAACCAGCTCCCCAAACTCCCTGTTCTGCTCATTGGCCCCTGGGATTTCCAGCACATTTCTTTACATCAGATTCTGCACTGAAGTTTGCACTGATTGTTACAGCTTCTTTGCAGGATTGCTTCATGTTTCCTTAGAGAACTGGATGTAAACAGGCACCGGGGAATTTTTAATTAGAGGAAACCAAAAAGGAGAAAAAAAAAGAAAACACAATAGAACTTAATGATGTTTTTCAGTTCTGTGGTTAAATTAAGTAGTTTGCAGCGAGGTCCATTGCCATAATTGAAGAGTTGCCTATAGGGAGTAGGAGAGCAACTGCTGAAAGACTTTACCTGCCTGAAGCTCGAAGCAGAGTGAGAGCTGAGAGGCTCTGAATGAGCCAAGAGTGAGAGGTGAAGAACCTCTGGGGAGCGATGGAAAGTGCAAATGTCCAGACAGGCTTCTGAAGAGATGAGTTCAGACACGGTGAGCTGGGTAAGGACAGGTGGAAACTCCTGGATGTCCAGGGGATTAAATACATGTAGTGATAGACAGAGTTCTGGCACTGCAAGCACAGGGAAAGGCCAACGTTTCATCTCCTGCAGTCCATACACATTCTGAAAATTCATATTTTGGCAGAATAGAAATTCCACAGAAATTTTATTGGAAATATTGAGTTATTTCATCTGATCAAAAAAAGAGTTCCTGTTGTTGTTGTTGTTGGTTTGGTTTTTAAGTTTTGAGGGGAATTCTCAGGTTTTTGGGCTGAGCTCCATGGTCTCATTATAAGCACCCAGTGCAAAACTCGAGAGGCCCCGTGTACCTCAGGTGTTTGCCTGGGACTGGCAGGTATTAGGCCAGACTGATAGAGCGATTGTGCTTTCCTCATTTACAATTAGTATTCAACAATTGTGGATCTAATTATATATGTTTCAGGACTGTAAGTGAAGAGGCAGATATGTGAAGAGCACTTAGAAGATGTGATAGAAGAATATTCCAGTTGATAATAGAGAATCATAGAATTATTTCAGTTGGAAGAGACCCTCAGGAGCATTGAGTCCAACCACCACCTAAATCTAGAACTAAACCGTGTCCCTAAGAACCTCTTCTAAACATCTTATAAACCCCTGCAGGAATGGTGACTCCACCACTGCCCTGAGCTGCCTGTTCCAATGCCTGACAACCCTTTCCAGGAAGAATTTTTTCCTAATATCCAATCTGAACCTTCCCTGGCACAATTTGAGGCCATTTCCTCTTGTCCTATCACTTGCTACTTGGGAGAAAAGACCAACCCCCTCCATGTTCAACCTCCTTTCAGGCAGTTGTGGACAGTGAGAAGGTCTCCCCTTAGCCTCCTGTTCTCCAGGCTGAGCCCACCAGTTCCCTCAGCCGCTCCTCATCACACTTGTGCTCCAGACCCTCAGCAGCTCCGTCGCCTCCTCTGCACTCTCTCTAGTGCCTCAATGTCCTTCTTATGATAAAGGGCCCAAACCTGAACACAGGATTCAAGATGCGACCTCATCAGTGCTGAGAACAGTGGCACAATCACGCTAGTCCTGCTGGCCACACCATTCCTGATACAAGCCAGGATGCTGGTGGCACTTTTGGCCACCGGGGCACACACAGGCTCATGTTCAGCTGCTGTCAATCAACACCCCCTGATCCCTTTCCACCAGGCAATTTTCCAGCCACTCTTCCCTGAGCCTGGGGTTGTTGTGACCCAAGTGCAGGACCCGGCACTTGGTCTGGTCAAACCTCATACAAATGGCCTCAGCCCAATGATCCAGCGGGTCCAGATCCCCCTGCATGGCCTTCACACCCTCCAGCAGATCAACACTCCCACCCAACCTGGTGTCATCTGCAAACTTAATGAGGGTGCACGCGATCCCCTCATCCACATAATTGATAAAGCTTAAATAGAACTGAGTCAAATACTGAGCCCTTGGGACACCACTTGTGACCGGACGCCAACTGGATTTGGTTCTGTTCACCACAATTCTTTTGGTCCAGCCCTCCATCGCACATACACCATCCAGGCCATGAGCTGCAGCTTCTCCAGGAGATGCTGTGGGACACGGTGTCAAAGGCTTTACTGCAGTCTAAGGACACAACATCCACAGCCCGTGTGGCGGATTCACTCCCCACGACAGACATTCCCTCATCTGCTCAGCCGGTCACCTTGTCACAGAAGGAGATCAGGGTGGTCAAGCAGGACCTGCCTTTCATCAAGCCATGCTGATTGGGCCCGATTGCTCATCTCGTGCGTGTGACCTCACAGTCCTTTGCCAGCCGTGTTCCTGCTGTTGGCCAATCCCCTGCAGAGGCAGAAGTGACCTCACAGTGCCCTCCACAGCCATTGGCTTCCTACTGGACTATGAGTTCCTGAGACACAAGTGACCACATGACATCGTACCCACCATCACCCTCCAGTGTGTGAGCAGATCAAACTAAGCTGCTTTCATCAAATTTATCCAATAGATTTCCTATCAAGGGTTTGAGTGGAGAAACGTTCCTCAGTGGAGCTGCTGTATTTACTCTGGGACATTTTATATCTCTGCTTCTGCCTTTTTTCCTTCTTCCTCTGTCTATTCTGACGTGAAAGAGCTCTCCAAGGAAAAGATTCATGGAATCCTACAATAACGCAGGTTGGAAGAGACCCCTGAACACCATCTCTGTCCCACTGACCTTTATGGCACCCCAAGGAATAGCTGATGGATTTGTGCTCACTTGGGTTCATCTCACCACATGCACACAGTGGACATGCACATGATGTGTATGTTTACATCTCATCTGGACAATGAAAACATGGACGTTTGACCTAGTATTTCATAGAATCATAGAATGTCCTGAGTTGGAAGGGACCTACAAGGATCATGGAGTCCAACTCCTGTCCCTGCACAGGACACCGCACAGGTCACCCTGTGTGTCTGAGAACGTTGTCCAGTCTCTTCTTGAACACTGTCAGGTTGGGGCCGTGACACCTCCCTGGGGAGCCTGTTCAGTGTCCAGCACCTCTGGGGGAAGAACCTTTTCCTCATGTCCAACCTTGTTGGAGCGAAACAAGGACTCAGCAAAACAAGTCGATTCAATGTGAATCACGCTAAAGCCATTTATTACAGAAACCAGCCTTCTTATATATGCAACTATATTCTAATCACGCGTCCACGCTCCAAGCATGGATTTGCTAAATGAGTATCATGGGCTGTCCATGCGCTGGAGTCTCTCTGATGATACGTCCGATGATTCACGCCACGCCAGGACCTCGGTGATTGAGGAACACCCCTCTTTCTCACAGCAGATTCTGTTCTCAGCTTCTCGAAGTGGCCTTGAGGTTCCTTTGAGCCTGACTAATTCAGCAACAAATCTTTATCTATCAAAACCCCTCCACACTTCCCCCTTTCTCTTCTTGAATTAGTCAGGTCCCTTTAACTGCACGGTGCATCATTTTTGAAATATACTGCAACACAGAACACGTGATTAACAACATAATTACAATTACATATAATGCAGTTAAACCTTACTTAATAAGATCAAACAACTACCTGCCTATTCTTAAAACCTTAATTCTATTATGACAACCTTATTAACACACTATTTTAATAGATTCAAAATAACCAGACAAGTTAATACAATATTTTCTCTTAAATTCCTAAAAAATTTATAAGTGCGCAGTTTATAGAGTAACACACTTAATACCATCAACGTATACTAATAATTGAATTAATATCTTAAAAGTTATCTTAACCTATTTAAAAGATCAATAGCTTAACCTTAATATCCCTTCTAAAACTTTATCAGTTGCTAAACCTAGATTACTATGGTAGGGATATCTCATAATTTTACCTTATCTATGTATTGACTATCTAATCATAATATCACCCTTTTGGATCTCCTGCTGATTGTTTAAATTGCCATTCTCCACAGGAGATATACCACCTGCTTGCTAATAGGCTTCTAGACCACCAGGTCTGTGAGCATCTATAACACTGAATTAGGATCCATGGTTTACATTTGAAACAGTCCTCACAACTTATCTCCCTCCTGTCCATCTGCATCCATTGAATCTTTGTTGAATCCACTTCAATCCTCAGCCTGTAATGACACAAACATAACCTTTTCTCCAGGTTATCAATTGATGAGCCCTTTTTCATTTACTAGTAATTTGACCATAACTAATGTAGGTTATTTCTGATTTAGCATGGTTTTGGGTCATACTTGCAAAGTATTTCATCACATACAATGCTTTTGATAATTGGTTTTGTGGTGTTTCCCCTACTTCCCCCCTTTTTTTTATAAAAACAAACAAACAAACAAAAAAAGTTCAGAACCAGATACATACGTTGGATCTTGACTACGTACTCAAAATCACAAATCAAATTTGGAGGTTCCTCCTTAAAAATCTCTGAGTAATGTAAAGCTGTGCCAAGTTCTGCTAATTGGGTTGAACCTTCAATAATTTTTACAGAATGATCCCAATTGTTATCTTCACGCCAAACCACTACAGCTTTATGAGACTGCCCAGAACCAGCAACAAAAGCTTTGCAAGTATGTAGGATCGGACCAAATACAAGTATGGCCTATGACCTGATGTTAAAGACTTGCAGGTTCTGCAGCAATTTACGTTTATGCATGCCAAAAGCTGTGCTGTTAAGAAAACCAGCTAGTGCAATTTACAAAGACATAGATTACAAATAAAAAAAAATCAGAATTCAATTTCACAAATAGTACATATATGACAAAAGGATCATGGCCTATTAAGACTTAAATTCATTCCCTGCATTTTCTTGATTAGAGTAACAATTGGTATATCAGTCTGTTAGCATTCTCATCATACTGTCCCACAATAGCCACAGGTTGTTTCATAGACAAATCTGCAAGTCCAGTCGAATGCAGTCAGCCTGTAAAGTTGCCATAAATTCATTCCTCAAAGTTTCCAACTCCATTTTGGCTGTCATATTTATTGGATATTGTTTTCCCTTACCGGATCGAAGTCCTGTTTCAGATCTATCAGTGTAGTATTTGCTTTATCAAAACATTGGCTGTTAATACTAGTGGAAATACAGCATTTGAAATTTCCTTGGAGATTTCTCACTTGCAGCAAGCAGATCTGCACCATCCCAGCAGCTTCTTGTAGGCCATGCGACTAAACAGAATTCTCAGAAAACGTTATTTGAGCTTACAATTTACTTAACAAATCTTAACCTAAGAGAGGTATAGGACTTTCTGGCAAATATAAGAATTCATGTATTAAAACTTTGTTCCAAATTTGGCATTCTATTGGTCTCAAAAAATGGCCTTTCTTTCATTCTCTCCCATGACCTCAAAAACTAGCATGGTGAATTTACTAAGAAGTCTCTTACAACTAATTACCACAGAATAAGTCTATCAACAAATTTTTGGTTTAATTTTCCAGTTTCATTAGAACTACGGGTCTGCTGAGGATGCCTTTAAACTTCACCCTCGGACTGCTCCATTCAGTATTACATCGCTGCAGTGGGGGGAGAGAGAACCCCCCTTTCTCTGCTTTAAAAGCGGGCAGCCAGGTTTTTCCAGTTGTTTTTTCTTTCTCTTCCTGCTGCAGTTTTAGATATAACCAAGGCCATGCAGCTGGCATAATGGCTGGTACGAAGTGGGAGGCTCTGGGAAACTTCTCAGTTACAATGAGCTGCACACAGGCCTGGGATATTTTGCTCTTTTGTTTCTTTTGTTTTCCCATTTCATTCCAGCCATAATACACTTTATATGCAATTTCAAGTAGCTCAGAAATAGTTACATTCCTTAGCTCCATCTACCTTTTACAATTTAGAGATGTCAAAAAACAGTATAAACCAGTATAATAAACATCAATCCATTATTCTATTTTCCTAAATCTAAATCAGTTAATATTCTAGCAACTTTTAAATACAACCTCTTCCAAATTCACATCTATCATAGCATTTTAGCAATTTAAATGCTTGTCTAACAATATAAGCAATCATTCTAATGTGTAAGGATGCATCCTACGGAGGGGGCAAGGTGGAATTTTAGCAGTGGAACCGGTTCGCATTTTGTAATTATCTCTCCAAACAAGATTCTTTTGGTACCAAATATGAATATGCAAACTAAAATACTGAGCTCAGATGTGAAAACCAAATACCCAGTTCAAATGTGCAGATGGATCACAGTCACACTTATTCAAGACAATATCTCAAATTTTGCATTGCACCTTTGAACTGCTTACTGCTCAGCCAGGTGGAGGTACCTCTGGGTCTCCCTGACAAAATAGGTCAGTGTGCGCTGGAGCCCCATCGGCACCTGCCCCCCCGCCCAGTGAGCTAGACTGGGCAAGGCTTTTATTAGTGTCTCATCTGGTGCGCTACAACTGTTATTCCAAAACCAGGATTCTTTACTTGATGTGCATACAAAAAGGCCAAATTTAGTGCACCAAGATGAGAGAGAGCCTGTCACAGAGTTGCGCAAGTCTGAATAAAGGTAGCATGCTGGAGAGAAAAATAACAGCTACTACACGCAAAATTTTACCATCACATTCACGCAGTAAAGAACTAAATTACTCGTGACCTTCTGTATTATCACAAAATGCACATTTTGAGTCAACGGATTCTCATTATTTAACAGACTGGGAACTTATCGTACCATATAGCAAAGACCTACCAAAATTGCAACATGCTTAAACTGATACCCACAAAGAAAACAGGTTAATAAGGAAAACATTGTGCAGACTTCAGCAAGTTTACTGTGAACTGTGTGTTATCAGTTAACTCTCTCTCAGCTGTCTGAAATGATTTAATGATCTCTTGTAGGGATTTATTTTGTCCTACTCTTCTCGCCCTAAAAACAACATTAATTGCAACAAGGTGTTATACTTCAAGATTCCATTCCCCGGACACTTTTCCCAATCATTTAACTCATACATCAGCCACCATTAATTACAATATTTTACAAGATCTTCTTTCCTCATATTTCCAAGTGCTTCCCTATGTTTTGAAACACCTCCCAATACCGATTTTTTATGAACACGACTGAAAACAGTAATTTCTGACCCCATGGAAAAGCACAGGGCTGCTTGCAGCATGAGTGGGAAAAGTGAAGAGAAAGTTTTACAGCGCACTCATACCACAAAGAAACAACTCTAACAACAACCAGTAAAACAATTAACTCACATTCCTGACGAGCTGCTTGATTTTCAGAGGGGCAATACACAGAAGCATTTAATATGTGCTGTAAAACTCGCAAATAACATGTTGATAGCAAACATTAGCATTCTCTACTGCTAATTTCAACACCAGTGCTTCCTTAACTTCTAAGTTTTATACCCTGGGTCCCCAGGAGCACCCCCTTTCCCGTCATGATTATCATGACCACATTGCCGACTGTCAGATTCACTTGCTGTTAGCTGATCTAATCTGTCACACAGTTCTGTTGTCCAGTTCTATTTTCAGTGACTTCTTCTGTTCTCTCGTGGAAGTTGGAGGGTTAAAAGGCGGTAAAAGCAGATTGGTAAAATTGGTAAAAGGACTGATAGTACACTTGTTTACGACTTTAGCATTCTCAGCTTTCACAGGTTCTTTGAGTAAGTTGACTGACTCCAATCCTCTGGACTTGCTGTTCTCACCAGGGTTAGATGATGGTACAGGAGGCCACCCGTTCGGCATTGTTCCTCCCCCCGCCCCGGACTGCTGAACTATTGGGGGTGCCGAAAGCACAGCAGGGGATGGAATAGAGAGGGTATCGCAGACACAAACCGGGTGAACTTCACAGCAACTTTCAGGATACTTATCAGGCTGCAACGCTGCAAAAATTCCGGCAGCAGCAGACCGTTCAGCCTTAAGATCTTTTAAGGTAGTGATTATAAGCTTCCATGTAGTTACTAATGATTTAGCTTCTTTATCTCCATTGCTGACTTTATCCCATAATTTCTGCTCTATATTGTCCCAAAGTTCAAGTTTAAGTTTTGAGTCACTAATGTTCGTAACAGTCCTTTCAGGTTTTAATTGCTTCACTGTAGTAATTATCAGTTTCCAGGTGGTTACAAGGCCGAGAATATATTTTTCACGGTGACTAATTGCCTTCCACAACACAGTTCCCATTTTTTCCCAAGTCTCTATTTGAAAAACTCCTGACAGGTCAGCAGGATACCCATTGCCTCTGCACCAAGTTAATAGTCTTTTGAGGTTCTTCGCTGATTTATCATCATCTATAACCATATCCCATAACACATCCTCTAATTTTCGCCATTCACTAACATCAAAAAGAGAATCCGGATTCTGAAAACAACCCTTAACTTTACCTAACGTTACTAACCCCGTTAAATGCTTGATACAATCTACTCCCCACTTTTCTGAAAAGCACTGCAATAAATTTAGGGCTACTTCTAAATCCATAGTTCCGTTATCCGTATCCTGATACCTGCCCTTAGGCAAAAGAAAGGTGCCTTACCCTATAATCCTTGGTACCTTATAAACCTGGCACCACCTGCAGCCCTTGCCCTGTAGCCCACGCAGACGGCGAACTCCTAAATTCATTTCAGGTCCTCGGAGACGACACAGCGACTCACGCAGTGTTCGGTCGCTCTTGACCCCCCGGTCGCTGCTTCCCAGTGCCCCTCTGCTTCAGCCGCTCCTTCGAGAGTCCCTGTTCGGGCGCCACTTGCGAGTACGCGGCTGAGGAAAACATGCAGGCCGACTCAATGTGAGTGATAAAGCATGATTCAACTTTATTGCCTGAAATAGCACGTATTTATACCAAACACAATAATTATGCATACTTGCCTCTACCTAATAGGCTTAGCGCTCAAAAGGTTACATTTACTTACTCCACCTACTTGGGTTTAGTTAACTATGCACATTCCGCATTCCTCTGACCCTTATCTCTTCAAGAACAATCCGCATTCCTCTGACCCTTATCTCTTCAAGGATATGCAGACCCTGCCTTAGTCAGTACTTTTCCATTTCCCCCTTCCCCACGGCCTAATATTCAAGCTAACTAAGGCCTACTTATGTCAACTAAAATGGGCTGTGCTCGTACAGTTGCTCGGTGGACTCATGTCCACGCTCCTTGAGCCAATCCCTGACAAGCGTCCTTCAGGCACAGCAATGGTTCACATCAAAACACAATTAAAACTACAAAAGGAATTTAAGGTCATCAAGATAAGCTGTTGCTACTTCAGAAACAGCTAAAGGAGAATCCTAAATACTGTGAGACTACTACTGAATTTAGTAAGACAAGGTGTAGGTAGACCTGAGATGTCTCCATGTCTTTGCATCAGTTGTCACCAGCAAAGTCTTCCAGGCCTTTGTGCTTTCAAGCAGGACTCTGGAGGGCAACAACTGTGGTGGATGGGGATCAAGCCAAGGGTTTCATGAGCAAACTGCAGCCTTACCAGCCCTCGCGACCAGAGGGTTTGCATCCAAGAGTGCTGGGAGGGTGTTTTTCCTCAGTTGATGCTGGTCTGGTATGAACCCAGAAAGAAATGCACTCAGACTCTGAGGTATTGTTTCAAATGCTGTTCATTAGGTCTGGCTCTACAAGAGGGCTATCACAGAGGCAATCTGTGTCCCTCTGGATGGTGGAAACCCAGGTGGTGTAGCACTGAACAAGCTTCCCAACATCCACTGCCAGGAGGCACCCCATGTCTTGTCAAAGCACTGTGACATTTTTGGATGATATGAGGTGAGGTGGGACAGCTTGCTGAGCTGTGGTGTTTCAGCTGAAGGATACAGGGTCTGCTGGAGAGAGTCTCAGGGAGGGTGAGGACAGAGGGATCCCCCTGTGTGAAGGATCAGCTCAGATATATGGAGCTGCTCAATGACAGGGGTTGATTTATCTTGTGTGAGTATGACAGAGAAGTTGGTGAGGATGACACTGATTCGGCAGTGAGCACTTTGAAAATGTGATAGCAGAATTCCCCCATGGATACCGATGCAGAGTGTCTCCTGAGGAGGTGTGCACAGACAGGAAAAGCAGATTCAGCTCCAGCAGATCCCCACCACAGATGAGCTGTGTCCATCAGAGCCAGCCCCTCTCCTCAGACCAGAACAAGAGTCCTGCTCCAGCAACAGAGCAGCCTGACCCAAAGGAGTGTCTGCAGAAAGAGGTTTCTCTTCCTCCTGGATTCCTCCCTGCAGGCACAGAAATGCTCCCTTGCTCTTCTCCAGGGACATCCCTTTCCCCAGGTGAGGGTGTCCAGCCTGGCCTGGCCGGCTGGTCCTGGTTCCCTCCCTGTGCTCCCCACAGGGCCCTGAGCTGGCGATGCTGCTCTGCAGAGCGAGGGGCTGTGGTGCCCTGGGGCCATGGGCTGACTCTGCTCTGGCCACGCTGGTTGGGCTGGGAAACAGAGCCAGCTGGATGAGGATCACTGCTGCTGAGCCCTTGCCATCTTCCCAGCTGGCTCAGGAGCCCAGGACAAGGCTGGGCAGGACCATGGGGTGTCTCTCATGGCACCAAGGGCAGGGGAGGGCTGAACCAAAACGGTGTCCTGAAACATTCTCCAGTCTGACATCTTTTGGCATCCTGGCTCCTCACAGCCTGTCCTGGCATTGAAGGGCCCTTGTTACCCTGTGCCCTCCTCAGGTTCACCTCTTCCTCTGGGACACCTTGCATGATCACTCCTTTTACCAGGACTGTTTTGTTTAACCCAGCAGAACATCACACACAGCCCTTCTCTTACTCCCTCCAGCCCAGTGGTATGGGAGAGGGAATCAGGAAAGAAAGAAACATCTTGGGTTAAAATGAAGACAGTTTAATGAGACAGAAGGCAAAACAATAACAACAGCAACAACAGCTACAATAGCAACAATAGCAACAATAGTTACAACAGCTACAACAGCTACAATAAATATAATATAATAATGATAATAAAATAATTATAGTAATAGTAATTATAATAATAACGATGTTAGTAGTAATAGTAGTAATTGCAAAAGTGGTAATAATAATAACAGGAGATATAAACCTAGTCACACACGATGCAATTGCTCACAACCCATCGAGCGACACCCAGCCAGATCCCAAACAGCGGTCCCCCAGATAACTTTTCTCTAGTTTACACACCAAGCATGACATCATATGGTGTGGAACAGCCCTTTGGCCACTTGGGCCAGCTGTCCTGCCTGTGCCCCTCCCAGCTTCTTATGCATCTCCAGCCTCCTTGCTGAAAAGTCCTTGGTTTGGGATAAACATGGCTTAACAACAACCAAAACATCCCTGTGCTAGCAACATTCTTCTCAGATTAAATCCAACACACCGCACTCTACCAGCTACTAGGAAGAAAATTAACTCTCTCCCAGCTGAAACCAGGACAGTGCCCCCCGCTTATTCTGTACCATCTGTGTTGTGCCCAGGTCCCACACTCTCCAATACATCCCAGTTAATCAACAGCACTTTTCCTATCTCTGGATATACACACAGATCTCATTCCTCAGTCTATAGGCCACACCCCTGAAATGTCCAATGAGTTCATGTGGTCCGTGGCTTTGGGCTCCAGGGGTCATAAGAGTCTTTCAGGACAGGAGAGATGGTCTTTGCTGTTGGACTGTTGTGTCCTGTGTCCAGAGCTCATAGCTGCTGTATCTGTCACAGCCAGGGACAGGGTGTGAGTCTGGGTGGGCAGCGAGTGGCACCTCAGGGAGAACCTCTGACAGTGCCTGGCAGCTCCACTCCTCTCCAGGATGCATCTGCCACTGCTGGTGGGACAGCGCCAGGCAGATACGTCACAGACGTGTCCCTGTCTTTTGGGATGTGTGCGACCAAGAAGGGAGCTCTTCATCCAGGCCTTGGTACCTCACAAATCCCCCTGGGACCCTGAGCCAGACCCCAAACCCAACCACTTCCACTGACACCACTCCCTAAGCCCTAACCCTAACACTTATCCATCCCTTACCCTGATGCTAATCGTAACCCCTGCACTTAAAACTTACCTTGCACCTAGCATTCACCTATAACTAACCATAACATTCACCCAACCACCACCCTAACCCTACCTCTTGCCCAAAATCTAACCTAAACCAAAACCCCTAACCCTAAAACTAACCCTAGTATAACCCAAAACCTAATCCTAACCCTAAACCTATACCTTCCCCTTACCTTAAACACTTACACTAAAACTAACCCTAACTCTACCCTTACCCTAACTCTTAACTGAAATATCACCCTAATGTGACCTAACCCTAAACCATAACCCTAGCCTAACCCTAAAACTAACCCTAACCCATCGTACTAACACCAGCCTTAAACCAAACACTAAACAAAAACAAGCCCTAACCCGAAATCCTAACCTGCAACTCTTACGACTGACTCTAACCCTAAAATATCCCTAATTCAAACCTTAACCCATTAACTTAGCACTAATGCTATCCCTACCCCTAACTCCTAAAACTAACCCCTTACACTAATCCTAACAACTTACACTAACACTACCCCCTAACCACTCACCAGAATTCTAACCGTAAATGCCAAAACCAACCTCAATCTCTAATATAAATCTAAAACCTAACTCTGACCATTCCACTATTACTACTGCCTAACGCTAACCCTAACCCTAATGCTAACCCCATCCCTAACTCTAACCTAAATCTAAAGCTAAAACGTAATCCTGACTCTAACCCAAAACATAAAACTAACCCCTAACGCTAACTCCAACCCTACATTCTAACCCTCTTCTAAACCTAATCTAACTCTAATACTTACCCATAAGCCTAACTCTAAACCTAATCCTAGTCCTACCCTTCAACCCTAATATTAAAACCTAACCCTAACTGCTTACACTAACACTATTCCCTAACTCTGAAACCTAATCCTTAGCCCTAACACTAACTATATCCTAACACTAATCTAATCTTAACTGTAACCTCATCCAAACCCCTAACCATAAGTCTAACTGGAAACACCATCCCCTAACTCTAATCTAACCCTAACCCTAAATCTAATCTGAAACTTAACCCTAATTCAAACCCTAAATCCTAAAACTAACCCCTAACCTTAACCACTACCACTGACACAACTCCTTGCCCCTTAAACCTAACCCTAACTGTAAATCTAAAACTAACCACTAACCCTAACTCTAACCAAACCCAAAATGTAAATCCAAACCCTAAACCTAAATCTAACCCTAACACTTAAACCTACTCCTAACCACTTCCACTACTCCGTATCCCCAACCTGTAACACTAACCCAACACTTACCAAAAGCCTAATCCTTATCCTAAACCCTAACCCTGAATCTAAGCTGAACCCCAAACCCCTGTCCCGAAACCTAACTCTACCCCCAGTCCCAAACCCTAACTGCAACCCTAACCCATCATTCTAACCTTAACCCTATCCCCACCCCTAACCCTACCCCCTTACAGTAATCCTAACCACTCAGAATAACGCTACTCCCTAACCCCTAACCCTAAATAAACCCCTACCACCAACCCTAACACTAACCTAAAACTAATTTAACTGTAACCCCAAGCCCTTACCCCAATTCTAACCCTAACCCTAACCCTAAACCTAACCGTAACCTGAAAACTAACCCCTAACCCTAACTCAAATGCCTAACCCCAAGCCCTAACCATAGGCCCTTACCCCTAAACCTAACCTGTACTCTAATCCTGACCCTGACTCGAACTCTATTCCCTAACCCTAATCTAAACCTAAACCTAAACCTTATCCAACACTAACCCTTATCTAAATGATAACCCTAGTGCTAACCCTAACTCTAAATGCAATCCTAACTATTAAACCTAACTTAACCCTTAAACTAAGCCCTAACTTGTACCCTAACACTAACCTCAACTGTAATTCCTAATCCTAACTCCAAGTCTAACCCTAAACACCTAACGCTAACTCTACCCCTAACCAAAACCGTAACACCAGACCCTAACTCTAAGCCTTCCCCCAACTGGTAATGCCAACTCTAACCCTAACCATCATCTAACCCTAGCTGAAACCCTAACCCTAACTCCTAACTGCTAACCCTAACCCTATCCTTAACTATAATACTAACTCATTCCCTAATCACTAACCCTTCCCCTAACCCATAAAACTAACCCCTAACCATAACTACATATATGAACATTCATTGCTAAACCTCAACCCTGATCCTAACCTCTAAACCATAACTCTAACCCTAACCTAATCTCTACCCCCATCCCCAAACCCTAACCCTATTCACAACCTAATCCTAACTGTAAGCCTACCCCCTAACACCTATCCCTAAAAAAAATCTAACCATAATGCTTAACCCATACCCTCACTCTAATCCTAAATCAAAGCCTGAGTCTAAGCCTAAACTCAAACCCTAACCCTACCTCTAACTTTAATCATAAACCTAAATCTAAATCTAAACTTAACCCTAACCCTATCCCTGTCCCTAACCCATAAACCTACCCTCTAAACCTAACCACTTCAACACTACACCTTAACCCCCAAACCTAACACTATTCCAACCCTTACCCTAACCTTAATCCTAACCCCTACCACTAATTCTAACCATAAATCTAAAACTGAGCCCTAACCCTGACTCTTAACAGTAACCCTAAACTCTAACCCCAATACTAAACTCTAACCCTAACCTAACACTAACTCTATCACTAACCTAACCTTAATGGTAAGGCGTACCTAACCTAACCTAACCTAACCTAACCTAACCTAACCTAACCTGTCTCTAAGACAGACCCAACACTAACCCTAATTCTAACCTGATTCTTGCAGGTGTAGTGGAGCAGGCAGCAGCATCTGAGTAAAGCTCTGGGGGACGGGGTCCTGTGTGCTGGGGAGAGCTTCCCTCGCCATTCTCTGCTCCCTCCTACTTCAAGCACGGGCTGCCCAACGCCGCGCACAGCCAGTCCCAGCCGGGCCCGGAGGTGGGTGTCTCCGTGACGACCGCCTGGGCTCCATGACGTCATAACCAGAGGCCATTGTGACACAGGGTTGACATAGACAGAGGCCATTGTGACACGGAGGTGCCCGCCCTGACCGTGGGGGTATTTAAGGAGCGAGAGCCCTGGGGTGCTCACTCCCAGGAGAGCAGCTTCTCAGGAGCAGCAGCTTCTCAGGAGCAGCAGCTTCTCAGGAGGCAGCAGCTTCTCACGAGGCAGCATCTCCCCTGGGTGCCCGTTGCAGCTCTTTGATAGAGGAGACCCAAGATGCCAGCTGACAAGGAGGTGTCCTGCTCCTCCTCCTGCCCCCAGATTAGCCACAACCTGGGCCAGCACACCCTCCAGAGCACCTGGGTCACCCCCTCGGTCCAGGAGCGCTTGCAGGACCACCATAAAGGTCCCCAGGAGGGGTCTGGCTGGCCTCGCAGCACCAACAGCGAGGCAGCAGCAGAGGCAGAGTGCCCGGCACCTGCCCCACAGGGCGCCACAGCCGACGACGCGGCTCTGTGGGACACAGCCCAGCGCATCGTCAGTGAGGCCGTGAGCAGGGCTGTGGCTCAGATCATGGCAGCTGGCCAGGAACCAGAGGAACAGCAGGACCTGGCCCAGCGCGTGGACTTGCAAGATGAGAACAGCAAAGCAGGGTGCCAAGGCGGAGACACCATCCACAGCACCTGGATCAACCCCTTGGTCCAGGAGCACCTCCAGGATGCCCCTGCAGGTCCCCAGGAGGGGTCTGGCTTGGCCAGCTGCACAGACACGGAGGCGGCAGCAGAGGCAGAGCGCCCGGCACCTGCCCAGCACAGCCCCACAGAGGACGATGTGGACCTGTCAGACATTGTGGAGTACATCGTCAGTGAGGCGGTGCGCAGGGCTGAGGCTGAGATCCAGGGACCTGGCCAGCAACCGGTGGAACAGCAGGACCTGGCCCAATGCACGGATGTTCCAATGGCAGCACCAGCACCTGCAGGACTTGAAGCCATTGAGGCTCATTTGGCAGGAGAGGATGAGAGACAGGCCAGCACAGCCCCTCTTGTCCCAGCTGCAAAGGAGGAAGAAGAGAACACGGTCTCTCCAATGCCTGCAGAGCATGGGGGAGAGACCAGCGCAGACATCGCCTGCCCAGCGCAGGGCCCAGCTCCACGGCGACGGCCTTCCCGGTTCAGGAGGGCGCTCCGGGCTCTGCGCAGGGCTTTCTGCTGCAGCTGCACCGCAGGACAGCAAGAGGAGTAGAGCCGCGACCGCGGCGTTCACCTGCCCTGAGGACATGGTGCTGCCAGCCTCTGCTCGGCCTTGGATTGTTTTCAAAATCAATAAAGCCAAAAAAAAAAAAAAAAGACAAGTTTTCCCCCTGTGCTCCTCTGTTCCTGCTCCACCTCAGGACAAAGAAGGCTGCAGGAAATCTCTGTCCTCGGGGTGTCCCGACCTTGGTTGCCAGAAGCCCTGGGCTGGTGCTGCCGCAAGCCGGCAGTCTGGCTGGATCCCCCTCAAGCTCCCTTCCCACCCGCCTGTCTCCAGTTCCAGTCCAGGACTTGGAACATTTGAGATCTATTGCCGACTTGGCCTGGTTGACCTGCACCGTACAGCATCCCCTTCGTCTCACAAGGAACCTCCCCATTGCAGGGGTGTTTCGGAGCACCTGCATGAGCTCATACAGGCGAGACCCTCCAAACCCACATGTGGTCCCTCGCCTCCCCTGAGGGTCTTCCAAGTCAGGAAGAGCCGACTGCTCGCTCCCTTGCTGGAAATCTGAGCCATGACCCATCTCTGCACAAGGCTCTGATGCACAAGGCTTCCAGCGTCACGAGAGCACGTTCAGGCCTGAGACACCGGGGAGAAGCGCCGCAAACAGTGCTGGTCTTGAGAAGAAATCCACCTGCTCAGAGCTTTGTCTCAGATGCGAGTTACTCTGCCCTGGGTTTCTGGGGCCCAGAAATGGAGGGAGGCTCAGGTATAAACCCAGTTAACCAAGAGCCGCAGCAGCCGCTGATCCCTGTGTGGTGCATTGCAAACCAGCCATGGCTGTCTGTGGCTGCTGCATGCCCCGGGCTGCAGACTTCGCAGCATCCTCCTCTTCCCCAGCACCCCCGTGCACTGCACAGAACCAGAGCTGATTGCAATGGCTGGGGCAGCACCGGGCAGCAGCAGCATCTCTCTCCCCAGCTTCCAGCTGCCCAGTTGCCCTGCAGGGAATTTCTGCCTGGGAAGGGCAGAGTTGTATTGCGATCGGCCGGGGGCTCAGGACAAAGCACAGCACCGCCACGTCCCCGGAGCAGAGCCCTTCTTTTCCTGGCTTGGACTGGTGTATTCCTCCTGCTCACAGCGCGGTCCTTCTCTGGGATAAGGTGACGCCAACACTTTCAGGGAAATTGGAACGTCATGATGGAGTGGACGTGAAACAGCCTCACTTCCCGAAAAGCCAAAGGAGTAAAACTGACATGGAACAAAGCAAGTAACTTGCCACAGCTGTCCAACCTGCGCTCCTCAGGCGGGAGGTGACCGGCGACATGTTCTGGTGCTGCGGGGCTGTGCCGCAACAAGTCAGTGGGGGCCGTGGCCAGAAAGGTAGTGATGTACATATAGAGATACCCACATCGTTTTGTGGGAAGCATCTGTTTCCTCGGCACGATTTGGAACACTTTTGACACACGGGACTTGCTGGGCCCTAAATCACAGCTGCGTTGACTCCTCTAAGCCTCCCAGTTCCAATTCAGCAGGTGCCCAGTTCAAGGTGTTGACTCAGCAATGTGTACTTCTCTTTAATCTGTATTATATGTTCTCTCCGAAATCGACACTTCCTTCCTAGGAGCAATCTGGGTCCCAGCGTAGGCTACGAAGCCATTGGACTTGTTGACAGTAGTTTACCAACAGTAATTTGCCAACAGGAGGAGTTCTTGCTAAATTAACAGCAGAAGCCATGCTGAAAAATGCAAGGGAGCAATGAGGGAGGGCTGGAGTCGTGCTGGGGAGCTGTGTCCGTGCGGGAAGGTTTCTGTGTCTCGCTGGGTAGTGCCCAGAGAGTTGGTCTGATCGCACCGCAGAGCTCCCGGAGACATCAATCTGTTTGCTTCTTTCCTACACCAAGCTTTATAGGCTGGTTTTGATAGTCAAATGGGATTCAAACGTAACGTTCCTCCAAGAAGGCCTTGGCTAAGTCATTTCCCAAAATTCCAACTTCTTTTCCCAGGGAGGCTGAATTTCCTCCGTAGCAATCAAATGATCAGGTTTTGCACAGAAGAGTTGCTGTGGTTCTAAGCGTCTTTATTTTGTCTATGCTGCCTTAAAGAAGCAGCTGGTCTGCCTTTTGCTTTTGGTGATGGAAGTTGGGAATGGCCAGCGCTGTGCTTCATGTCAGGATGGTTTCATTCTCGAATTATTGAAACTTAACTTTTGCCGGATGCAACTAAAAGAACAACACCTCCATCTCTTTCAGGGCCCTGCTCTTTAGGACGCTCTCAACATCACCAGCAAAGAGCTGCTGCTTCTCTTCTGCACTGGATGTTTGGACATCTCTTTGCTAGAGGGACAAGGTCCCTTCGATCAAGAGACTGAAGCAGAAGCATCAGAAATTGACATTCGTCCAAGTTTTCCCCCAGTGCCTCAAGTTCCAAAGCAAAGAGAAGGGCATGGTGGTGGTGCCATTTTCTACCCCAGGGATAAAATTGTGGCAGGAATCATATTATGGAACATCTTCTACAGGATGCCTATTGCCGGCAAGGTCAGTGCAGGACTGGTGTGTTGAACAGTGAGTCTTGCTTAGATTGGGGATTTTCTTGTGGAAAAATCCATCTGCCCATTTAAAATGATGAATAAGAAATGGAGATGCTCTGTGTGTGTTGGTACGATACTTGTAAGAAACTTGTAGGTTGGTTGTGCTTTAGTTGTGTCGAGGGTTAAGATTGCGGGGTGACAATAAAACCCTGGCAGTTGTGTTGTTAACCTCCTCTCCCCCCCCACTTCCCCCTTGTCCCCCTCCCTCTCCCCTTTTCCCACTCAGGACAGGCGATCGGGAGGGAAAGAAGGACAGAGGGAAGAGAGTTGGAAAAATTAACAATGTTTTACTAATGCTGCTAATAAGAATAGAGAAAATAATACAAAATATACAAAACCAATCTTGAAAGTCTCTGCAACTGCAGAGCCGGGACCCAAAGTCCTGGATTAGACTCTGCAGCCAACCGGAGCTGGATTCAATCTCTCTCTAGGCCTCAGTTCGCAGGGCCGACTAGCAAGGTCCTCTCCTAATGTCGGCCATAAGCAGAAGGGAAAAAGCAAAGGCGAAAGGGGAAAAGTGACAAGATCCTTGTGATCTCCCACTTTTATATGACGTATTCACATGAATGGAATGTTATACACAGTTGGTCAGTTTCTTGGTCACCGGTTTCTCGTTGCCCCTCTCGCGAGATGTCCGTCCATGCTTATCAATAAGTTTGCATTCCATTGCATTCCAAAACATGTGTCTGGTTCTCCAGGAAAATGCAGTTAATATGAAGGCTTTAGCTGACAGTCAAAATTCACTGAAAGAGAAACTTGTTTTTACCAAAACCAGGACAGTGGTATATTACTAATGGCTTAAACTTTGCTCAGAGTAGTCTCCCCTAATGTTTCACTGTCTTTTCCTTCTATGCTTGGAAGCAGCAAACGTCCAACAGCAGTTCCATCACCCAGTTGTTCCAGAGAAAGGAAATGCATTTCAATTGGGGGTGACTTTTATGACACATGGAGTGACTTTGCTCATAGGAGTCTGTCCTAATTATAAGTTGTTGCTTGCTTTTTTGGACAGACCTCCTATGACCAGAAACAGCAAATGTCCGGCAGCAGCTCCATCACCCAGTTCCTCCTCCTGCCGTTCACAGACACATGGGAGCTGCAGCTCTTCCACTTCTGGCTCTTCCTGGGCATCTACCTGGCTGCCCTCCTGGGCAACGGCCTCATCATCACCACCATAGCCTGGGACCAGCACCTCCACACCCCCATGTACTTCTTCCTGCTCAACCTTGCCCTCCTCGACCTGGGGTGTATCTCCACTACTGTCCCCAAATCCATGGCCAGTTCCCTTTGGGGCACCAGGGCCATCTCCTACACAGGATGTTCTGCCCAAGTCTTTCTCTTTGTCTTTTTCTTTTCAGCAGAGTATTGTCTCCTCACCATCATGTCCTACGACCACTATGCTGCCATCTGCAAACCCCTGCACTACGGGACCCTCCTGGGCAGCAGAGCTTGTGTCCACATGGTAGCACCTCCCTGGGGCACTGGGTTCTTCTATTCTCTTCTGCACACGGCCAATACATTTTCAATACCACTTTGCCAAAGTAGTTCTCTGGGCCAGTTCTTCTGTGAAATCCCCCAGATCCTTAAGCTCTCCTGCCCAGGAACCTACCTCAGAGAAGTTTGGATTATTGTGGTCAGTGTCTTAGTATGCTCCGGCTGTTTTGTTTTCCTTGTGCTGTCCTATGTGCAGATCTTAAGGGCTGTTCTAAGGATCCCCTCTGAGCAGGGATGGCACAAAGCCTTTTCCACCTGCCTCCCTCACCTGGCTGTGGTCTCCCTGTTTTCGATCACTTCAATATTTGCTTACCTGAAACCCCCATCCATCTCACCTCATCCCTGGATTTGGTGGTGGCAGCTTTGTACTCAGTGGTGCCTCCTTCAGTGAACCCCCTCATCTACAGCATGAGGAAGCAGGAGCTCAAGGATGCCCTGTGGAAACTGATAAGTGGGTTTATTCTGAAGCAACAAACTGTGTAGCAGTTACAATGTAACTCATTGCAGGCCCATCCTGTCTTTATTTTTTTGTTCTTGTTGGCTTTTAATTTGTCATAATATCACCATCCCTTTTTGAATTCAGTGTCTGCTTTTCTGTCCTGATGAACTGCATGTGTCAATGAGGGCCTGTGTTCTCTGTGTCTTTATAGGAAATAAAGGCATCTTTAGAGAATTCTCTTTTCTGAAATCCTTCCTCCAAGGCCTTTTTGAGCTGCAGGGACAGTTTCTGTGTCATGAGCAGAGGGCAAGAGTGTCCCGGCACAGAAGCACTGCCAGGGAACACCACCACGTGATCTTCCAGAACTCTTCTATATCCACTTCTACACTCTCTTTCTGATCCTTTGTGCTGGTGTAAGGCCTGAGTGCTCTGGCATCTTGGTCATTGTTGGAAAGTAAAATGTGGGAAAGCAAGATGTGCGGTTCCAGCCACCTGGATGATAAAGGAAGATCAATACTAACATGACCATCTGGACGGTCGAAGACATAATACTAACTTAAGAATATATAAAGGGCCTTGGGCAGATTACTTTGAAGTACATTTCTCGTAATTGTAAAAAGATATAGCCCAGACTCGTGAGAATGGTATCTCGGGCCAGATAACCGCCCCCAAGTGCATGGGATGTGTGAATGTCCTTGGGCCTGGTCTGTGAATGAGTGGGAAAACAAGTGAGACAAACATCACATGAGTTTAGTGTGTTCTTAATAACAATTAGTGGAAAAGCACCTTTTTATAAACATCTTAGTCCAGGCCCGTACCTGTAAATCCTATAAATTGTCAACGGTGAATAAAGAAGGCAGCCTAGGCCTAGGTCAGCTCTCTGCTTGGCCAGGCTCTGCACTCCTTCCTGAACAAGATCTCTGCCTCTGCGTGAATTTCTGTCTGCGTCCTGGTATGTGTCGTTCCTAATCCTAGCTGCAAAAAAGTTTCTAACTGCATGAAGAAAATTAACTCAGTTTCAGTCAAATCAATGCAATGAGATTTGAACAACCTTTTCTTGAGGAAGATGTGGGTCAGGGGGGCTGGAACTACATGATCTTTAAGGTCTCTTCCAACCCAAACCATTCTGTGATTCTAAGGGAAGAGGGAGATATGTTCCATTATCCTCTCCACAAGATAGAATACCTACCACAACACAGTAAATATGTCAGAACACAGCAAATGCCTTAATTATTATTCCTCCCTGCACACCTCGGCCCTTCTCATGGCTTTTATTGCTGAGCATCACAAGAGGACAAGCAAGCTCCAGCTGGTCTGACTATACTGACTGACTTCTATGGTCATGGGGAACCTGAGAACATTCCCTGCTGCCATCAGGGGAAGACTCAGAGGGGAAGACATCACAACACCATTCGGGTTTCCACTCTCCTGAATGGGAGTTCAGGAGGTCTCAGGTCTGACCTCTCCTCACAGCACATTCAGCTATGGAGTGAGACCACGTTGCTCAAGGCTTTACCATGTGGGGGCTGGAAAACATCCAAGGACAGAGACAGCACAACAAAGCTGGGGAAGCTGCTCCAACGCTTTGATGCCTTCACTGAGAAGAATATTTTCCTTATCTGCAGCCTGAACCTTCCTTATTTCAACATCTGACTATTGTCTATTATCCTCCTGCCAAGCAAGACTGGCTCCACCTTCTGGAAAAACCTCCCCGCAGGGACAGAGAGGCTGTTACAAGATGCCCAAAGCCTTCTCTTCTCCAGGCTGAACAAAAGCCCTTTCCCTCAGTTTCTCCTCCCAACAAGTGTCCCAGTCCCTGAGCATCTTAGCAGCCCTCCACTGAACTCCCTCCCAGTTATCAACATCTTCACGGGTTAGTCTATGCCAGGTGCAGGACCTGCCCTTTGTCCTTCTCTGTCGTGATGTTCCCGACAGGACAGCCCTCCTGCCTATGAGGTTTCTCAGCTTAGCATCATCAACAAATGTGGTGGGAGTTGTCTCCTCATGGTCACAGATTATCAAAGTATTAAACTGCCCAGGTCTCAGCAGAGTCCCCTGTGCTGCCCCACAAGCCCCCAGTAAGTCCCAGTGGTCTCGAGGTTGGGCATGAGACAACTTCACCACTGCTCTGTCAGCCTGATATCCAACTGGTGTTCACCCATCTGTTTGTCAACCCATCCGACTGTAATGGCCTACCTCGGGTACAAGAACATTGAGGGACGCCATGCCAAGAGCCTTGCTGAAGCTGAGGTAAATGACATCCACTGTTCTGCCCTCACGTAGAAATGCAGTTACTTCATCATGAAGGCAATCAAGTTTGTGAGACATTAATTACCCTTGCTAAGTCCATGCTGATGGCTTTCGGACACGTTTTTCTCTTTTATGTGCCCAGAAATGTCACCCAAGAGGACTCATTGGACAGGTCACTCCTCACCAAAGTGTTCTTGTGCAGCTTGCGGTTCCCTGGCTGGCACTTTTGGCTGCAACATTGGGTTTTTCTCACTCACAAGAGACCTCTACCAATCCTGTGGCCTTTCAAAGGGGATATTCCAAAGATGTGTTGATCTCCTGCAACATCCTTGCCACTGTTCTGCCTGTTATATGGTGTCTTTAATTTCTGTGATCTT
>JAVLUU010000547.1:892500-900000 GCA_032206185.1 Columba guinea | reverse complement strand
AAGAAATAAAGAAGAAACAAAGAAAGAAAGCAAGAAAGAAAGACTGGAAAAGAAAGAAAGAAAGAGAGAAAGAAAGAAAGAAACAAGAAAGAAAGAAAGAAAAAAGAAAGAAAGCAAGAAAGAAAAAAGAAAGAAGGAAAAAAGAAAGAAAGAAGAAAGAAATAAATAAAAAAGAAAAAAAGACAGAAAGATAGAAAGAAATAAAGGAAAAGAAAGAAAGAAAGAAACACAGAAAGAAAGAAAGAAAGAAAGAAAGAAAGAAAGAAAAAGAAAGAAAGAAAGAAAGAAAGAAAGAAAGAAAAGAAAGAAGAAAGACAAAGCAAGAAAGAAAGAAAGAAAAAGGAAATAAAGAAAGAACGGAAGAAAGAAAAAAAGAAAAAAGAAAGAAAGAAAGACAGAAAAAAGACAGAATGAAAGAAAGAAAGAAAGAAAAAGAAAGAAAAAAGAAAGAAAGAAAGAAAAAAAAGGAAGAAAGACAGAAAGAAAGAAAGAAAGAAAGAAAAAGGAAATAAAGAAAGAAAGCAAGAAAGAAAGAAAGAAAGACAGAAAAAAGAGAGAATGAAAGAAAGAAAGAAAGAAAAACAAAGAAAGAAGGAAAGAAAAAAGAAAGAAAGAAGAAATAAAGAAAGAATAAAGAAAGAAAAAAGAAAGAAAGGAAGAAAAGAAAGAAAGAAATAAAGAAAATACAGAAAAAAGAAATACAGAAAGAAGGAAGAAAGGAAGAAAGATAGAAAGAAAGAAACAAGAAAGAAAGAAAGAAAGATAAAAGAAAGAAAGAAAGAAAGGAAGAAAGAAGAAAGAAAGAAAGAAAGAAAGAAAGAAAGAAAGAAGAAAGAAAGTAAGAAAGAAAGAAAGAAAAAGAAAGGAAGAAAGAAAGAAAAAAGAAAGAGAGAAAGAAAGAAAGAAAAAAAGAAATAAAGAAAGAAAGAAAGAAAAAAGAAAGAAGAAAAAAGAAAGAAAGAAAGAAAGAAAGAAAGAAAGAAGGAAAGAAAAAGAAATAAAGAAGAAACGAAGAAATGAAAAAAGAAAGAAAGAAAGAAAGACACAAAAAAGAAAGAATGAAAGAAAGAAAGAAAGAAAAAGAAAGAAAGAAAGAAAAAAGAAAGAAAGAAAGAAAGAAAAAAGAAAGAAGAAATAAAGAAAGAATAAGGAAAGAAAAAAGAAAGAAAGGAAGAAAGGAAAGAAAGAAAGAAAAAAGAAAGAAAGAAAGGAAGGAAAAAGAAAGTAAGAAAGAAAGAAAGAGAGAAAGAAAAAAGAAGGAAAAAGAAAGAAAGAAAGAAAGTAAGAGAGAAAGAAAGACAGACAGAAAAAAAGAAAGGAAGGAAGACAGAAAGAAAGAAAGAAATAAAAAGAATGAAAGAAAGAAAAAAGAAAGAAAGAAAGAAAGAAAGTAAGAGAAAGAGAAAGAAAGATGAAAGAAAAAAAAAGAAAGAATGAAAAAAGGAAAGAAAAATAAAGAAAGAAAGAAAAAAGAAAGAAAAACAAAGAAAGAAAGAAAGAAGAAAGAAAGAAAGAAAGAAAGAAAGAAAAACAAAGAAAGAAAGAAAGAAGAAAGAAAGAAAGACAGAAAGAAAGAAAGAAAGAAAGAAAGAAAGAAAAAAGAAAGAAAGAAAGAAAGAAAGAAGAAAGAAAGAAAGAAAGAAGAAATAAAGAAAGAAAGAAGAAAGAAAGAAAGAAAGGAAAAAAGAAAGAAAGAAAGAAAGAAGAAAGAAACTAAGAAAGAAAGGAAGAAATAAATAAAGAAAGACAGAAAGAAAGAAAGAAAGAAAGAAAGAAAAGAGAAAGAAAGAAAGAAATAAAGAAAAAAGAAAGAAAGAAAGACAGAGAAAAGAAAGAAAGAAAGAAAAAAAGAAAAAGGAAAGAAAGAAAGAAAGAAAGAAAAAAGAAAGAAAGAAAGAAAGATAGAAAGAAAGAAAGAAAGAAAGAAAGAAAGAAAGAAAGAAAGAAAAAAGAAAAAAGAAAGAAAGAAGAAAGAAACAAAGAAAAAAGCAAGAAATAAAGACTGGAAAAGAAAGAAAGAAAGAGAGAAAGAAAGAAAGGAACAAGAAAGAAAGAAAGGAAGAAAGAAAGAAAGAAAAAAGAAAGGAGAAAGAAAGAAGGAAAGAAAGAAAGAAAGAAAGAAAGAAAGAAAGAAAGAAAGAAAGAAAGAAAGAAAGAAAGAAAAAAGGTAAAAGAAAGAAAGAAAAAAGAAGGAAAGAAAGAAAGAAAAAAGAAAGAAAGAAAGAGAGAAAGAAAGAAAGGAACAAGAAAGAAAGAAAGGAAGAAAGACAGAAAGATAGAAAGAAAGAAAGGAAAAGAAAGAAAGAAAGAAAGAAAGAAAGAAAGAAAAGAAAGAAAGAAAGAAAGAAAGAAAGAAAGAAAGAAAGAAAGAAAGAAAGAAAGAAAAAGAAAGAAAGAAAGAAAGAAAGAAAGAAAGAAAGAAAGAAAGAAAGAAAGAAAGAAAGGAAAAGAAAGAAAGAAAGAAAAGAAAGAAGAAAGACAGAAAGAAAGAAAGAAAGAAAGAAAAAGGAAATAAAGAAAGAACGGAAGAAAGAAAGAAAGAAAAATAAAGAAAGAAAGACAGAAAAAAGACAGAATGAAAGAAAGAAAGAAAAAGAAAGAAAAAAAGAAAGAAAGAAAGAAAAAAAAAAGAAGAAAGAAAGAAAAAAGAAAGAAAGAAAAAGGAAATAAAGAAAGAAAGCAAGCAAGAAAGAAAGACAGAAAAAAGACAGAATGAAAGAAAGAAAGAAAGAAAAAGAAAGAAAGAAAAAAGAAAGAAAGAAAGAAAAAAGAAAGAATGAAGAAATAAAGAAAGAATAAAGAAAGAAAAAAGAAAGAAAGGAAGAAAAGAAAGAAAGAAATAAAGAAAACACAGAAAAAGGAAAGACAGAAAGAAGGAAGAAAGAAAGAAAGACAGAAAGAAAGAAAGAAAAAGAAAGAAAGAAACAAGAAAGAATAAAGAAAGATAAAAGAAAGAAAGAAAGAAAGAAAGAAAGAAAGAAAGAAAGAAAGAAAGAAGAAAGAAAGAAAGAAAGAAGAAAGAAAGTAAGAAAGAAAGAAAGAAAAAGAAAGAAAGAAAGAAAGAAAGAAAGAAAAAAGAAAGAAAGAATGAAAGAAAGAAAGAAAAAAAGAAAGAAAGAAAGAAAGAAAGAAAAAACAAAGAAAAAAGAAAGAAAGAAAGACAGAAAGAAAGAAAGAAAGAAAGAAAGAAAGAAAAAAGAAAGAAGAAAGAAAGAAAGAAAGAAAAAAGAAAGAAAGAAAGATACAAAAAAGAAAGAATGAAAGAAAGAAAGAAAGAAAAAGAAAGAAAGAAAAAAGAAAGAAAGAAAGAAAAAAGAAAGAAGAAATAAAGAAAGAATAAGGAAATAAAAAAGAAAGAAAGGAAGAAAAGAAAGAAAGAAATAAATAAAATAAAGAAAAAAGAAAGACGGAAAGAAAGAAGAAAGAAAGAAAGAAAGAAAGAAATAAGAAAGAAATTAAGACAGCTAGAAAGAAAAAAGAAAAAAGAAAGAAAGAAAGAAAGAAAGAAAAAAGAAAGAAAGACAGAAAGAAACAAAGAAAGAAAAAAGAAAGAAAGAAAGAAAGAAAGAATAAAGAAAGAAAGAAAGAAAGACAGAAAGACAGAAAAAAGAAAGAAAGAAAAACAAAGAAAAAGCAAGAAAGAAAGAGAGAAAGAAAGAAAAAAGAAAGAAAGAATAAAGAAAGAAAGAAAGAAAGATAAAAGAAAGAAAGAAAGAAAGAAAGAAAGAAAGAAACAAAAAGAAAGAAAGAAAGAAAGAAAGAAAGAAAGAAAGAAAGAAAGAAAGAAAGAAAGAAAGACAGAAAGAAAGAGGAAAGAAAGAAAGGAAGAAAGAAAGAAAAAAGAAAGAAAGAAAGAAAGACAGAAAGAAAGAAAGAAAGAAAGAAGAAAGAAAGAAAGACAGTAAGACAGAAGGAAAGAAAGGAAAAGAAAGAAAGAAAGAAAGAAAGAAAGAAGGAAAAAGAAAGAAAGAAAGAAGGAAAAAGAAAGAAAGAAAGAAAAAATAAAGAAAGAAAGAAAAAAGAAAGAAGAAATAAAGCAAGAATAAGGAAATAAAAAAGATAGAAAGGAAGAAAAGAAAGAAAGAAATAAATAAAATAAAGAAAAAAGAAAGACGGAAAGAAAGAAGAAAGAAAGAAAGAAAGAAAGAAATAAGAAAGAAAGTAAGACAGCTAGAAAGAAAAAAGAAAAAAGAAAGAAAGAAAGAAAGAAAAAAGAAAGAAAGAAAGAAAGAAAGAAAGAAAGAAGAAAGGAACAAAGAAAGAAAGCAAGAAATAATGACAGAAAGAAAGAAGAAAGAAAGAAAGAAAGAAAGAAAGATAAAAGAAAGAAAGACAGAAAGAAAGAAAGAAAGAAAGAACGAATAAAGAAAGAAAGAAAGAAAGACAGAAAGACAGAAAAAAGAAAGAAAGAAAAACAAAGAAAAAGCAAGAAAGAAAGAGAGAAAGAAAGAAAAAAGAAAGAAAGAAAGAAAGAAAGAAAGAAAGACAGAAAGAAAGAGGAAAGAAAGAAAGGAAGAAAGAAAGAAAAAAGAAAGAAAGAAAGACAGAAAGAAAGAAAGAAAGAAAGAAGAAAGAAAGAAAGACAGTAAGACAGAAGGAAAGAAAGGAAAAGAAAGAAAGAAAGAAACAAAGAAAAAACGAAAAAAGAAAGAAAGACAGAAAAAGAAAGAAAAAAGTAAGAAAAAAGAAAGAAAAAAGAAAGAAAAAAGAAAGAAAGAAAGAAGAAAGAGAGAAAGAAAGAAAGAAAGAAGAAAAAAGGAGGAAAGAAAGACAGAAAGAAAGACAGAAAGAAAGAAATAAAAAAGAAAAAGAAAGAAATACAGAAGAAAGAAAGAAAGAAAGGAAAAAGAAAGAAAGAAGAAAGAAAGAAAGAAAGAAAGAATACAAAGAAAAATGACAAAGAAAGAAAGAAGAAAGAAAGAAAGACAGAAAGAAAGAAAGAAAGAAAGAGAGAAAGTAAAGAAAGAAATAAAGAAAAATAAGGAAAGAAAGAAAGAAAGAAAGAAGAATGGAAGAAGAATCAAAGAAAGAAAGAAAGACAGAAAGACAGAAAGAAAGAAAGAAAGAAAGAAAGAAAGAATAGAAAGAAAAATGACAAAGAAAGAAAGAAGAAAGAAAGACAGAAAGAAAGACAGAAAGAAACAAAGAGAAAGAAAGAAAGAAAGACAGAAAGAAAGACAGAAAGAAAAAGAAAGAAAGAAAAAGAAAGAAAGAATGAAAGAAAGAAAGGAAGGAAGAAAGATAGAGAGAAAGAAAGAATAAAAGAAAGAAATAAGAAAGAAAGAAAGAAAGTAAGAAAGAAAGAAACAAGAAGAAAGAAAGAAAGAAAGAAAGAAGAAAGAAAGAAAGAAAGAAAGAAAGAAAGAAAGAAAGAAAGAAAAAAGAAAGAAAGAAGAAAGAAAGAAAAAAGAAAGAAAGAAAGAAAAAGAAAGAAAGAAAGAAGAAAGAAAGAAAGACAGAAAGAAAGAAGGAAAGAAAGAAAGAAAGAAAGAAAAAAGAAAGAAAGTAAGTATGAAAAAAGAAATAAAGAATGAAAGGAAGAAAGAAAAAAGAAAGAAAAAAGAAAAAGAAAGAAAAAGAAAGACAGAAAGAAAGAAGAAAGAAAGAAAGACAGAAAGAAAGAAAGAAAGAAAAAGAAAGAAAGAAACAAGAAAGAAAGAAAGAAAGATAGAAAAAAGAAAGAAAGGAAGAAAGAAACAAAAAGAAAGAAAGAAAGAAGAAAGAAAGAAAGAAAGAAAGAAGAAAGAAAGAAACAAACAAAAAGAATGAAAGAAAGAAAAAAAAGAAAGAAAGATAAAAGAAGGAAGGAAAGAAAGAAAGAAAGAAAGAAAAAAAGAAAGAAAAAAGAAAGAAGAAAGAAAGAAAGAAAGAAAGAAAGAAAGAAAGAAAGAAAGAAAAACGAAATAAAGAAGGAAAGGAAGAAAGAAAGAAAAAAGAAAGAAAGAAAGACACAAAAAAGACAGAATGAAAGAAAGAAAGAAAGAAAAAAGAAAGAAAGAAGAAAGAAACAAAGAAAGAAAGAAATAAAGACAGAAAGAAAGAACGTAAGAAAGAAAGACAGAAAGACAGTAAGAAAGAAAGAAAAAGAAATAAAGAAAGAAAAGAAGAAAGAAAAAAGGAAAGAAAGAAAGAAATACACAAAAAAGACAGAATGAAAGAAAAAAGAAAGAATGAAAGAAAGAAAAAAGAAAGACAGAAGAAATAAAGAAAGAATAAAGAAAGAAAAAAGAAAGCAAGAAAAGATAGAAAGAAAGAAAGAAAGATAAAAAGAAAGAAACAAGAAAGAAAGAAAGAAAGAAAAAAGAAGGAAAGACAGAAAGAAAGACAGAAAGAAAGAAAGAAAGAAAGAAAGAAAGAAAGAAAAAGAAAGAAAAAAGAAAGAAAGAAAGAAAAAAAAAGACAGAAAGAAAGAAGAAAGAAAGAAAGACAGAAAGAAAGAAAGAAAAATAATTTAAAAAAGAAAGAAAAAATAAAGAAATAAAGAAAGAAAGAAAGAAGAAAGAAAGAAAGAAGAAAGAAAGAAAGAAAAAGAAAGAAAATAGAAAGAATGAAAGAAAGAAAGAAAGAAAGAAAAATTAAACAAAGAAAGAAAGAAAAATTAAAGAAAGAAAGAAAGACAGAAAGAAAGACAGAAAGAAACAAAAAAGAAAAAGAAAGAAAAAAAAGAAAGAAGAAAGTAAGAAAGAAAGAAAGAAAGAAAAAAGAAAGAAAGACAGAAAGAAAGAAAGAAAAAAGAAAGAAAATAGAAAGAAAGAAAGAAAAAAGGAAGAAAGAAGAAAGAAAGAAAGAAAGAAAGAAAGGAAGGAAGAAAAAAGAAAGAAAGAAAGAAGAAAGAAAGTAAGAAAGAAAGAAAGAAAAAGAAAGAAAGAAAAAAAGAAAGAAAACAGAAAGAAAGAAAGAAAGAAAGAAAGAAAAAAAGAAAGAAATAAAGAAAAAAGAATAAAATAAAGAAAGAAAAAGAGAGAAAGAAAAGAAAGAAAGAAAAAAGAAAAAAGAAAGAAAGAAAAAAGAAAGAAAAAAGAAAGAAAGACAAAAGAAAGAAAAACACAAAGAAAGAAAGAAAGAAAGAAAGACAGAAAGAAAAAGAATAAAAAAGGAAAGAAAAAAGAAAGAAAGAAAGAAAGAAAGAAAGAAAGAAAGAAAGAAAGAAAGAAATAAGAAAGTATGAAAAAAGAAAGAAAGACAGAAAGAAAGAAAGGAAAAGAAAGAAAGTAAGAAAGAGGAAAGAAAGAAAGAAAGAAAGAAAAAAGAAAGAAAGAAGAAAGAAAGAAAGAAAGAAAGAAAGAAAAAAGAAAGAAAGGAGAAGGAAAGAAAGAAAGAAAGAAAAGGAAAGTAAGAAAGAAAGAATAAAGAAAGAAACAAAGAAAGAAAGCAAGAAATAAATACAGAAAGAAAGACAGAAAGACAGAAAGAAAGAAAGAAAGAAAGAAAAAAGAAAGAAATAAAGAAAAAAGAATAAAATAAAGAAAGAAAAAGAAAGAAAGAAAAGAAAGAAAGAAA
>JAVLUU010000547.1:877500-887500 GCA_032206185.1 Columba guinea | reverse complement strand
GAAAGAAAGAAAGAAGGAAAAAGAAAGAAAGAAAAAAGAAAGAAAGAAAGAAAGAAAGAAAAAAGAAAGAAGAAATATAGCAAGAATAAGGAAATAAAAAAGAAAGAAAGGAAGAAAAGAAAGAAAGAAAGAAATAAAATAAAGAAAAAAGAAAGACGGAAAGAAAGAAGAAAGAAAGAAAGAAAGAAATAAGAAAGAAAGTAAGACAGCTAGAAAGAAAAAAAGAAAAAAGAAAGAAAGAAAGAAAGAAAGAAAAAAGAAAGACAGAAAGAAAGAAAGAAAGAAAAAAGAAAGAAGAAAGAAAGAAAGAAAGAAAGATAAAAAAAGAAAGAAAGACAGAAAGAAAGAAAGAAAGAAAGAAAGACAGAAAGACAGAAAAAAGAAAGAAAGAAAAACAAAGAAAAAGCAAGAAAGAAAGAGAGAAAGAAAGAAAGAAGAAAGAAACAAAGAAAGAAAGAAAGAAAGAAAGACAGAAAGAAAGAGGAAAGAAAGAAAGGAAGAAAGAAAGAAAAAAGAAAGAAAGAAAGACAGAAAGAAAGAAAGAAAGAAAGAAAGAAGAAAGAAAGAAAGACAGTAAGACAGAAGGTAAGAAAGGAAAAGAAAGAAAGAAAGAAAAAAGAAAAAAGAAAGAAAGACAGAAAAAAGAAAGAAAAAAGAAAAAAAGAAAGAAAGAAGAAAGAAAGAAAGAGAGAAAGAAAGAAAGAAAGAAAGAAAGAACAAGAAAGAAAAAGGAAGAAAGGAAGAAAGAAAGAAGAAAGAAAGAAAAAGAAAGACAGAAAGAAAGAAAGAAAGAAAAAGAAAGAAACAAAGAAAAAAAGAAAAAAGAAAGATAGACAGAAAAAGAAAGAAAAAAGTAAGAAAAAAAAAGAAAGAAAGAAAGAAAAAAGAAAGGAAGAAGAAACAAAGAAAGAAAAAAGGAAGAAGAAATAAATAAATAAAGATAGAATAGAAAGAAAAATGACAAAGAAAGAAAGAAGAAAGAAAGAAAGACAGAATGAAAGACAGAAAGAAAAAAGAAGGAAAGACAGAAGTAAGACAGAAAGTAAGAAAGAAAGATAAAAGAAAGAAAGAAAAAAGAAAAAAAGACAGAAAGAAAAAAGAAAGAAAGAAAAAAGAAAGAAAGAAAGAAGAAAGAAATAAAGAAAAAAGAAAGAAAGACAGAAAGACAGAAAGAAAGAAAGAAAAAGAAATAAAGAAAGAAAAGAAGAAAGAAAAAAAGAAAGAAAGAAAGAAATACACAAAAAAGACAGAATGAAAGAAAGAAAGAAAAAAGAAAGAAAGAAAGATAGAAAAAAGAAAGAAGAAATAAAGAAAGAATAAAGAAAGAAAAAAGAAAGGAAGAAAAGAAAGAAAGAAATAAAGAAAATGAAGAAAAAAGAAAGAAAGAAAGAAAGAAGAAAGAAAGAAAGACAGAAAGAAAGAAAAAAAAAGAAAAAGAAAGAAATACAGAAGAAAGAAGGAAAGAAAGGAAAAAGAAAGAAAGAAGAAAGAAAGAAAGAAAGAATAGGAAGAAAAATGACAAAGAAAGAAAGAAGAAAGAAAGAAATACAGAAAGAAAGACAGAAAGAAAGAAAGAAAGAGAGAAAGTAAAGAAAGAAAGAAAAATAAAGAAAGAAAGAAAGAAAGAAAAAAGAATGGAAGAAGAATGAAAGAAAGAAAGAAAGACAGAAATAAAGAAATCAAGAAAGAAAGGAAGAAAGAAAGAAAGAATAGAAAGAAAAATGACAAAGAAAGAAAGAAGAAAGAAAGACAGAAAGAAAGACAGAAAGAAAGAAAAAGAAAGAAAGAAAGAAAGAGAGAAAGAAAAAAGAAAGAAAAAAGAAAGAAAGAAAGAAGGAAGAAAGAAAGAAAGAAAGAAAAAAGAAAGAGAGATGGAAAGGAAGAAAGAAAAATAAATAAATTAATAAAGAAAGAATGAAAGAAAGAAAGAAAGAAAGAAAAAAGACAGAAAGAAAGAAAGTCAAAGAAAAAAGGAAAGAAAAGAGAAAGAAAGAAAAAAGAAAGAAAGAAAGAAAGAAAGAAAAAAGAAAGAAAGAAAGAAAGAAAGAGAAAAGAAGAAAGAAAGAAGAAAGAAAGGAAAAAGAAAAAAAAGGAAAAAGAATGAAAGAAAGAAAGAAAAAGATAGAAAGAAAGAAATACAGAAAGAAAGAAAGAAAGAAAAAGAAAGAAAGAAAGACAGAAAGAAAGAAAGAAAGAAAGAAAAATAAAGAAAGAAAGAAAGAAAGAAGAAAGAAAGAAGAAAGAAAGAATCAAAAAAGAAAGAAAGAAAGAAAGGAAAAGAAAGAAAGAAAGACAGAAGAAAGAAAGAAAGAATGAAGAAAGAAATAAGAAAGAAAGAAAGAAAGAAAAGAAAGAAAGAAAGAAAGAAAAGAAAGAAAAAAGAAAGAAAGAAAGAAAGATAGACAGAAAAAGAAAAAGAAAGAAAGAAATAAAGAAAGTAAATAGAGAAAGAAAGAAAGAAAAAAGAAAGAAAGAAAGAAAGAAGAAAGAATGAAAAAAAGAAAGGAAGAAGAAAGAAAGAAAGAAAAAAGAAAGAAAGAAGAAAGAAAGAAAGAAAGACAGAAAGACAGAAAGAAATAAAAAAGGAAAAGAAAGCAAAAAGATAAAAGAAAGAAAGAAAAAAGAAAGAAAGAAAGAAGGAATGAAAGAAAGAGAGAAAGAAAGAAAGAAAGAAAGAAAGAAAGAAAGAAGAAAGAAACAAAGAAAGAAAAAGGAAGGAAAGACAGAAAGAGAGAAAGAAACAAAGAAAAAAGAAAAAGAAAGAAAGAAAGACAGAAAACAGGAAAAGAAAGAAAGAAAAAAGAAAAAAAGAAGAAAGAAAGAAAGAAAGAAAATGAAAGAAAGAAGGAAAGAAAGAAAGGAAGAAAGAAAGAAAAAAGAAAGAAAGACAGAAAGAAAGAAAGACAGAAAGAAAGAAAGAAAGAAGGAAAGAAAAATGAAAGAAAGACAGAAAGACAGAAAGAAAGAAAGACAGAAAGAAAGAAAAAAAAAATAAAGAAAGACAGAAAGACTAAAAGAAAGAAAGAAAGAAGAGAGAAAGAAAGAAATAAAGACAGAAAGAAAGAAACAAAGAAGGAAAGAAAAATGAAAGAAAGACAGAAAGACGGAAAGACAGAAAGAAAGAAAGAAACACAGAAAGAAAGAAGAAAGAAAGAAAGACAGAAAGAAAGACAGAAAGAAAGAAAGAAAAAGAAAGAAACAAAAAGAAATAAAGAAAGATAAAAGAAAGAAAGAAAGAAAGAAAGAAAGAAAGAAAGAAAGAAAGAAAGAAAGAAGATAGAAAGAAAGAAAGAAAGAAAGACAGAAAGAAAGAAAAGAGGAAAAGAATGCAAAAAGAAAAAAGAAAGAAAGAAAAAAGAAAGAAAAACAGAAAGAAAAAAGAAAAAAGAAAGAAAGAAGAAAGAAAGAAAGAGAGAAAGAAAGAAACAAGGAAGGAAAGAAAAATGAAAGAAAGACAGAAAGAAAGAAATACAGAAAGAAAGAAAGAAAAAATAAAGACAGAAAGACAGAAAGAAAGAAAGAAAGAAAAAGAAAGAAAGAAAAAAGAAAGAAAGAAAGGAAGGAAAAAGAAAGTAAGAAAGAAAGAAAGAGAGAAAGAAAAAAGAAGGAAAAATAAAGAAAGAAAGAAAGTAAGAGAGAAAGAAAGACAGAAAGACAGAAAAAAAGAAAGGAAGGAAGAAAGACAGAAAGAAAGAAAGAAAGAAAAAGAGAGAAAGAAAGAAAAAAGAAAGAAAGAAAGAAAGAGAAAAAGAAAGAAAGTAGAAAGAAAAAAAAGAAAGAAAGAATGAAAAAAGGAAAGAAATATAAAGAAAGAAAGAATAAAGAAAGAAAAACAAAGAAAGAAAGAAAGAAGAAAGAAAGAAAGAAAGAAAGAAAAACAAAGACAGAAAGAAAGAAGAAAGAAAGAAAGACAGAAAGAAATAAAGAAAGAAAGAAAGAAAAAAGAAAGAAAGAAAGAAAGAAAGAAGAAAGAAAGAAAGAAAGAAAGAAGAAAGAAAGAAAGGAAGAAGAAAGAAAGAAAGAAGAAAGAAAGAAAGAAAGAAAGAAAGGAAAAAAAGAAAGAAAGAAAAGAAAGAAGAAAGACAGAAAGGAAGAAAGAAAGAAAGAAAAAGGAAATAAAGAAAGAAAGCAAGAAAGAAAGAAAGAAAGACAGAAAAAAGACAGAATGAAAGAAAGAAAGAAAGAAAAAGAAAGAAAGAAAAAAGAAAGAAAGAAAGAAAAAAGAAAGAAAGAAGAAATAAAGAAAGAATAAAGAAAGAAAAAAGAAAGCAAGGAAGAAAAGAAAGAAAGAAATAAAGAAAATACAGAAAAAGGAAATACAGAAAGAAGGAAGAAAGAAAGAAAGAGAGAAAGAAAGAAAGAAAGAAAAAGAAAGAAAGAAACAAGAAAGAATAAAGCAAGATAAAAGAAAGAAAGAAATAAAGAAAGAAAGAAAAAGAAAGAAAGAAAGAAAGAAGAAAGAAAGTAAGAAAGAAAGAAAGAAAAAGAAAGAAAGAAAAAAAGAAAGAAAACAGAAAGAAAGAAAGAAAGAAAGAAAGAAAGAAAGAAAGAAAAAAAGAAAGAAAGAAAGAAAAAACAAAGAAGAAAGAAAGAAAGAAAGAAAGACAAAGAAAGAAAGAAAGAAAGAAAGAAAGAAAGAAAGAAAGAAAGAAAGAAGAAAGAAGAAAGAAAGAAAGAAAGAAAGAAAGAAAAAAGAAATAAAGAAGAAAGGAAGAAAGAAAGAAATATGAAAGAAAGAAAGATACAAAAAAGAAAGAATGAAAGAACGAAAGAAAAAGAAAGAAAGGAAAAAGAAAGAAAGAAAGAAAGAAAAAAGAAAGAAAGAAAGAAAGAAAAAAGAAAGAAAGAAAGAAAGAAAGAAAGAAGAAAGAAACAAAGAAAGAAAGCAAGAAATAAAGACAGAAAGAAAGAAGAAAGAAAGAAAGAAAGAAAGAAAGAAAGATAAAAGAAAGAAAGAAAGACAGAAAGAAAGAAAGAAATAAAGAAAGAAAGACAGAAAGACAGAAAAAAGAAAGAAAGAAAAACAAAGAAAAAGCAAGAAAGAAAGAGAGAAAGAAAGAAAGAAGAAAGAAACAAAGAAAGAAAGAAAGACAGAAAGAAAGAGGAAAGAAAGAAAGAAAAAGAAAGAAAAAGGAAGAAAGAAAGAGAGAAAAAAAGAAAGAAGAAAGAAAGAAAGAAAAAGAAAGAAAGAAAAAAAGAAAAAAGAAAGAAAAAAGAAAAAGAAAGAAAGAAGAAATAAATAAAGAAAGACAGAAAGAAAGAAAGAAAGAAAGAAAAAAGAAAGAAAGAAAGAAAGAAAAAAGAAAGAAAGACAGAGAAAAGAAAGAAAGAAAAAAAGAAAAAGGAAAGAAAGAAAGAAAGAAAGAAAGAAAGAAAGAAAGAAAGAAAGAAAGAAAGAAAGAAAGAAAGAAAGAAAAAAGAAAGAAAGAAAGAAAGATAGAAAGAAAGAAAGAAAGAAAGAAAGAAAGAAAGAAAGAAAGAAAAAAGAAAGAAGGAAAAAAGAAAGAAAGAAAGAAGAAAGAAATAAATAAAAAAGAAAGAAAGACAGAAAGATAGAAAGAAAGAAAGGAAAAGAAAGAAAGAAAGAAAGAAAGAAAGAAAGAAAGAAAGAAAAGAAAGAAAGAATGAAATAAAGAAAGAAAGAAAAAGAAAGAAAGAAGAAAGAAAGAAAGAAAGAAAGAAAAGAATGAAGAAAGACAGAAAGAAAGAAAGAAAGAAAGAAAAAGAAAGAAAAAAGAAAGAAAGAAAGAAAGAAAAAAAAGAAGAAAGACAGAAAGAAAGAAAGAAAGAAGAAATAAAGAAAGAAAGCAAGAAAGAAAGAAAGACAGAAAAAAGACAGAATGAAAGAAAGAAAGAAAGAAAAAGAAAGAAAGAAAAAAGAAAGAAAGAAAGAAAAAAATAAAGAAAGAAGAAATAAAGAAAGAATAAAGAAAGAAAAAAGAAAGAAAGGAAGAAAAGAAAGAAAGAAATAAAGAAAATACAGAAAAAGGAAAGACAGAAAGAAGGAAGAAAGAAAGAGAGACAGAAAGAAAGAAAGAAAAAGAAAGAAAGAAACAAGAAAGAATAAAGAAAGATAAAACAAAGAAAGAAAGAAAAAAGAAAGAAAGAAAGAAAGAAAGAAGAAAGAAAGTAAGAAAGAAAGAAAAAGAAAGAAAGAAAGAAAGAAAGAAAGAAAGAAAAAAGTAAGAAAGAAAGAAAGAAAGAAAGAAAAAAGAAAGAAAGAAAGAAAGAAAGAAAAAACAAAGGAAAAAGAAATAAAGAAAGAGAAAGAAAGAAAGAAAGAAAGAAAGAAAGAAAGAAAGAAAGAAAGAAAGAAAGAAAGAAAGAAAAAAGAAAGAAGAAAGAAAGCAAGAATAAGGAAATAAAAAAGAGAGAAAGGAAGAAAAGAAAGAAAGAAAGAAATAAAATAAAGAAAAAAGAAAGACGGAAAGAAAGAAGAAAGAAAGAAAGAAAGAAAGAAATAAGAAAGAAAGTAAGACAGCTAGAAAGAAAAAAAGAAAAAAGAAAGAAAGACAGAAAGAAAGAAAGAAAGAAAAAAGAAAGAAAGAAAGAAGAAAGAAACAAAGAAAGAAAGCAAGAAATAAAGACAGAAAGAAAGAAGAAAGAAAGAAAGAAAGATAAAAGAAAGAAAGAAAGACAGAAAGAAAGAAAGAAAGACAGAAAGACAGAAAAAAGAAAGAAAGAAAAACAAAGAAAAAGCAAGAAAGAAAGAGAGAAAGAAAGAAAGAAGAAAGAAACAAAGAAAGAAAGAAAGAAAGAAAGACAGAAAGAAAGAGGAAAGAAAGAAAGGAAGAAAGAAAGAAAAAAGAAAGAAATAAAGAAAGACAGAAAGAAAGAAAGAAAGAAAGAAGAAAGAAAGAAAGACAGTAAGACAGAAGGTAAGAAAGGAAAAGAAAGAAAGAAAGAAAAAAAAGAAAAAAGAAAGAAAGACAGAAAAAGAAAGAAAAAAGTAAGAAAAAAAAAGAAAGAAAGAAAGAAAAAAGAAAGGAAGAAGAAACAAAGAAAGAAAAAAAGAAAGAGAGAAAGAAAAAAAGAAAGAAGAAATAAATAAATAAAGAAAGAATAGAAAGAAAAATGACAAAGAAAGAAAGAAGAAAGAAAGAAAGACAGAATGAAAGACAGAAAGAAAAAAGTAGAAAGAACGAAAGAAAGAAAGAAAGGAAAAAAAAAGAAAGAAGAAAGAAAGAAAGAAAGAAAGAAGAAAGAAACAAAGAAAGAAAGCAAGAAATAAAGACTGGAAAAGAAATAAAGAAAGAAAGAAAGAAAAAAGAAAGAAAGAGAGAAAGATAGAAAGAAAGAAAGAAAGAAAAAAGAAAGAAAGAAAGAAAGAAGAAAGAAACAAAGAAAGAAAGTAAGAAATAAAGACTGGAAAAGAAAGAAAGAAAGAGAGAAAGAAAGAAAGGAACAAGAAAGAAAGAAAGGAAGAAAGAAAGAAATAAAGAAAAAAGAAAGAAGAAAGAAAGAAGGAAAGAAAGAAAGAAAGAAAGAAAGAAAGAAAGAAAAAAGGTAAAAGAAAGAAAGAAAGAAAGAAAGAAAGAAAGAAAGAAAGAAAAGAAAGAAAGAAAGAAAAGAATGAAGAAAGACAGAAAGAAAGAAAGAAAGAAAGAAAAAGTAAATAAAGAAAGAACGGAAGAAAGAAAGAAAGAAAAATAAAGAAAGAAAGACAGAAAAAAGACAGAACGAAAGAAAGAAAGAAAGAAAAAGAAAGAAAAAAGAAATAAAGAAAGAAAAAAAAGAAGAAAGACAGAAAGAAAGAAAGAAAGAAAGAAAAAGGAAGTAAAGAAAGAAAGCAAGAAAGAAAGAAAGACAGAAAAAAGACAGAATGAAAGAAAGAAAGAAAGAAAAAGAAAGAAAGAAAAAAGAAAGAAAGAAAGAAAAGAAAGAAAGAAATAAAGAAAATACAGAAAAAGGAAAGACAGAAAGAAGGAAGAAAGAATGAGAGACAGAAAGAAAGAAAGAAAGAAAAAGAAAGAAAGAAACAAGAAAGAATAAAGAAAGATAAAAGAAAGAAAGAAAGAAAGAAAGAAAGAAAGAAAGAAGAAAGAAAGAAAGAAAGAAAGAAGAAAGAAAGTAAGAAAGAAAGAAAAAGAAAGAAAGAAAGAAAAAAGAAAGAAAGAAAGAAAAAAAGAAAGAAAAAAGAATGAAAGAAAGAAAGAAAGAAAGAAAAAAAGAAAGAAAGAAAGACAAAAAAAAGGAAAAAGAAATAAAGAAAGACAGAAAGACAGAAAGAAAGAAAGAAAGAAAGAAAGAAAGAAAGAAAGAAAGAAAGAAAGAAAGAAAGAAAAGAGAAAGAAGAAAGAAAGAAAGGAAGAAAGAAAGAAAAAAGACATAAAGAAGAAAGGAAGAAAGAAAGAAAAAAGAAAGAAAGAAAGAAAGAAAGAAAAAAGAAAGAAGAAATATAGCAAGAATAAGGAAATAAAAAAGAAAGAAAGGAAGAAAAGAAAGAAAGAAATAAAATAAAGAAAAAAGAAAGACGGAAAGAAAGAAGAAAGAAAGAAAGAAAGAAATAAGAAAGAAAGTAAGACAGCTAGAAAGAAAAAAAGAAAAAAGAAAGAAAGAAAGAAATAAAGAAAAAAGAAAGACAGAAAGAAAGAAAGAAAGAAAAAAGAAAGAAAGAAAGAAAGAAAGAAGAAAGAAACAAAGAAAGAAAGCAAGAAATAAAGACAGAAAGAAAGAAGAAAGAAAGAAAGAAAGAAAGAAAGATAAAAAAAGAAAGAAAGACAGAAAGAAAGAAAGAAAGAAAGAAAGACAGAAAGACAGAAAAAAGAAAGAAAGAAAAACAAAGAAAAAGCAAGAAAGAAAGAGAGAAAGAAAGAAAGAAGAAAGAAACAAAGAAAGAAAGAAAGAAAAAAAGACAGAAAGAAAGAGGAAAGAAAGAAAGGAAGAAAGAAAGAAAAAAGAAAGAAAGAAAGACAGAAAGAAAGAAAGAAAGAAAGAAAGAAGAAAGAAAGAAAGACAGTAAGACAGAAGGTAAGAAAGGAAAAGAAAGAAAGAAAGAAAAAAAGAAAAAAGAAAGAAAGACAGAAAAAAGAAAGAAAAAAGAAAAAAAGAAAGAAAGAAAGAAAGAAAGAACAAGAAAGAAAAAGGAAGAAAGGAAGAAAGAAAGAAGAAAGAAAGAAAAAGAAAGACAGAAAGAAAGAAAGAAAGAAAAAGAAAGAAACAAAGAAAAAAAGAAAAAAGAAAGATAGACAGAAAAAGAAAGAAAAAAGTAAGAAAAAAAAAGAAAGAAAGAAAGAAAAAAGAAAGGAAGAAGAAACAAAGAAAGAAAAAAGGAAGAAGAAATAAATAAATAAAGATAGAACAGAAAGAAAAATGACAAAGAAAGAAAGAAGAAAGAAAGAAAGACAGAATGAAAGACAGAAAGAAAAAAGAAGGAAAGACAGAAGTAAGACAGAAAGTAAGAAAGAAAGATAAAAGAAAGAAAGAAAAAAGAAAAAAAGACAGAAAGAAAAAAGAAAGAAAGAAAAAAGAAAGAAAGAAAGAAGAAAGAAATAAAGAAAAAAGAAAGAAAGACAGAAAGACAGAAAGAAAGAAAGAAAAAGAAATAAAGAAAAGAAGAAAGAAAAAAAGAAAGAAAGAAAGAAATACACAAAAAAGACAGAATGAAAGAAAGAAAGAAAAAAGAAAGAAAGAAAGATAGAAAAAAGAAAGAAGAAATAAAGAAAGAATAAAGAAAGAAAAAAGAAAGGAAGAAAAGAAAGAAAGAAATAAAGAAAATGAAGAAAAAAGAAAGAAAGAAAGAAGAAAGAAAGAAAGACAGAAAGAAAGAAAAAAAAAGAAAAAAGAAAGAAAGAAAAAAGAAAGAAAAAAGAAAGAAAGAAAGAATGGGAGAAAGAAAGTAAGAAAGAAAGAAAAAAGAAAGAAAGAAAAAAGTAAGAAAAAAGAAAGAAAGAAAGAAGAAAGAGAGAAAGAAAGAAAGAAAGAAGGAAAAAGGAGGAAAGAAAGAAAGAAAGACAGAAAGAAAGAAATAAAAAAGAAAAAGAAAGAAATACAGAAGAAA
>JAVLUU010000547.1:870000-872500 GCA_032206185.1 Columba guinea | reverse complement strand
AGAAAGAAAGAAAGAAGAAAGAAACAAAGAAAGAAAGCAAGAAATAAAGACAGAAAGAAAGAAGAAAGAAAGAAAGAAAGAAAGAAAGATAAAAAAAGAAAGAAAGACAGAAAGAAAGAAAGAAAGAAAGAAAGACAGAAAGACAGAAAAAAGAAAGAAAGAAAAACAAAGAAAAAGCAAGAAAGAAAGAGAGAAAGAAAGAAAGAAGAAAGAAACAAAGAAAGAAAGAAAGAAAGACAGAAAGAAAGAGGAAAGAAAGAAAGGAAGAAAGAAAGAAAAAAGAAAGAAAGAAAGAAAGACAGAAAGAAAGAAAGAAAGAAAGAAAGAAAGAAGAAAGAAAGAAAGACAGTAAGACAGAAGGTAAGAAAGGAAAAGAAAGAAAGAAAGAAAAAAAGAAAAAAGAAAGAAAGACAGAAAAAAGAAAGAAAAAAGAAAAAAAGAAAGAAAGAAGAAAGAAAGAAAGAGAGAAAGAAAGAAAGAACAAGAAAGAAAAAGGAAGAAAGGAAGAAAGAAAGAAGAAAGAAAGAAAAAGAAAGACAGAAAGAAAGAAAGAAAGAAAAAGAAAGAAACAAAGAAAAAAGAAAAAAGAAAGATAGACAGAAAAAGAAAGAAAAAAGTAAGAAAAAAAAAGAAAGAAAGAAAGAAAAAAGAAAGGAAGAAGAAACAAAGAAAGAAAAAAGGAAGAAGAAATAAATAAATAAAGATAGAATAGAAAGAAAAATGACAAAGAAAGAAAGAAGAAAGAAAGAAAGACAGAATGAAAGACAGAAAGAAAAAAGAAGGAAAGACAGAAGTAAGACAGAAAGTAAGAAAGAAAGATAAAAGAAAGAAAGAAAAAAGAAAAAAAGACAGAAAGAAAAAAGTAAGAAAGAAAAAACAAAGAAAGAAAGAAGAAAGAAATAAAGAAAAAAGAAAGAAAGACAGAAAGACAGAAAGAAAGAAAGAAAAAGAAATAAAGAAAGAAAAGAAGAAAGAAAAAAAGAAAGAAAGAAAGAAATACACAAAAAAGACAGAATGAAAGAAAGAAAGAAAAAAGAAAGAAAGAAAGATAGAAAAAAGAAAGAAGAAATAAAGAAAGAATAAAGAAAGAAAAAAGAAAGGAAGAAAAGAAAGAAAGAAATAAAGAAAATGAAGAAAAAAGAAAGAAAGAAAGAAGAAAGAAAGAAAGACAGAAAGAAAGAAAAAAAAAGAAAAAAGAAAGAAAGAAAAAAGAAAGAAAAAAGAAAGAAAGAAAGAATGGGAGAAAGAAAGTAAGAAAGAAAGAAAAAAGAAAGAAAGAAAAAAGTAAGAAAAAAGAAAGAAAGAAAGAAGAAAGAGAGAAAGAAAGAAAGAAAGAAGGAAAAAGGAGGAAAGAAAGAAAGAAAGACAGAAAGAAAGAAATAAAAAAGAAAAAGAAAGAAATACAGAAGAAAGAAGGAAAGAAAGGAAAAAGAAAGAAAGAAGAAAGAAAGAAAGAAAGAAAGAATAGAAAGAAAAATGACAAAGAAAGAAAGAAGAAAGAAAGAAATACAGAAAGAAAGACAGAAAGAAAGAAAGAAAGAGAGAAAGTAAAGAAAGAAAGAAAAATAAAGAAAGAAAGAAAGAAAGAAAAAAGAATGGAAGAAGAATGAAAGAAAGAGAGAAAGACAGAAAGAAAGAAATCAAGAAAGAAAGGAAGAAAGAAAGAAAGAATAGAAAGAAAAATGACAAAGAAAGAAAGAAGAAAGAAAGACAGAAAGAAAGACAGAAAGAAAGAAAAAGAAAGAAAGAAAGAAAGAGAGAAAGAAAAAAGAAAGAAAAAAGAAAGAAAGAAAGAAAAAGAAAGAAAGAAAGAAAAAAGAAAGGAAGAAAGAAAGAAAGAAGGAAGAAAGAAAGAAAGAAAGAAAAAAGAAAGAAAGAAAGAAAGAAGAAAGAATGAAAAAAAGAAAGGAAGAAGAAAGAAAGAAAGAAAAAAGAAAGAAAGAAGAAAGAAAGAAAGAATAGAAAGAAAAAAGAGAAAGAAGGAAAGAAGAAAGAAAGAAAGAAGGAAAGACAGATAGAAAGACAGAAAGGAAGAAAGAAAGAAAGACAGAAAGAAAAAGAAAGGAAAAGAAAGAAAGAAAGAATAAAGAAAGAAAGAAAGAAAGAAATAAAGAAAAGAGGAAGAAAGAAAGAAAGAAAAATGAAGAAAGAAAGAAAGACAGAAAGAAAAAAGAAAGAAAGAAAGAAAGAACGAAAGAAAGTAAGAAAGAAAGAAAGAAAGAAAGAAAAACGAAATAAAGAAAGAAAGGAAGAAGAAAGAAAGAAAGATCGAAAGAAAGAAAGAAAATAAAAAAGAAAGGAAGAAAGAAAGGAAGATAGAAAGAAAGACAGAAAGAAAGAAAAAAGAAAGAAAGAAAGAAAGAAAGAAAAAAGAGAGAAAGAAATAAAGAAAGAAAAAGAAAGAAAGAAAGAAAGAAAGAAAGAAAAACAAAGAAAAAAAAAGAAAGCATTAAGAAAGAAAAAAGAAAGAAAGAAAAAATTAAGAAATAAAAGAAAGAAA
>JAVLUU010000547.1:862500-865000 GCA_032206185.1 Columba guinea | reverse complement strand
AAGAATAAAGAAAGAAAAAAGAAAGAAAGAAAAGAAAGAAAGAAATAAAGAAAATGAAGAAAAAAGAAAGAAAGAAAGAAAGAAGAAAGAAAGAAAGACAGAAAGAAAGAAAAAAAAAAGAAAAAAGAAAGAAAGAAAGAAAAAAGAAAGAAAAAAGAAAGAAAGAAAGAATGGGAGAAAGAAAGTAAGAAAGAAAGAAAAAAGAAAGAAAGAAAAAAGTAAGAAAAAAGAAAGAAAGAAAGAAGAAAGAGAGAAAGAAAGAAAGAAAGAAGAAAAAAGGAGGAAAGAAAGAAAGAAAGACAGAAAGAAAGAAATAAAAAAGAAAAAGAAAGAAATACAGAAGAAAGAAGGAAAGAAAGGAAAAAGAAAGAAAGAAGAAAGAAAGAAAGAAAGAAAGAATAGAAAGAAAAATGACAAAGAAAGAAAGAAGAAAGAAAGAAATACAGAAAGAAAGACAGAAAGAAAGAAAGAAAGAGAGAAAGTAAAGAAAGAAAGAAAAATAAAGAAAGAAAGAAAGAAAGAAAAAAGAATGGAAGAAGAATGAAAGAAAGACAGAAAGACAGAAAGAAAGAAATCAAGAAAGAAAGGAAGAAAGAAAGAAAGAATAGAAAGAAAAATGACAAAGAAAGAAAGAAGAAAGAAAGACAGAAAGAAAGACAGAAAGAAAGAAAAAGAAAGAAAGAAAGAAAGAGAGAAAGAAAAAAGAAAGAAAAAAGAAAGAAAGAAAGAAAAAGAAAGAAAGAAAGAAAAAAGAAAGGAAGAAAGAAAGAAAGAAGGAAGAAAGAAAGAAAGAAAGAAAAAAGAAAGAGAGATGGAAAGGAAGAAAGAAAAATAAATAAATTAATAAAGAAAGAATGAAAGAAAGAAAGAAAGAAAAAAGACAGAAAGAAAGAAAGTCAAAGAAAAAAGGAAAGAAAAGAGAAAGAAAGAAAAAAGAAAGAAAGAAAGAAAGAAAAAAGAAAGAAAGAAAGAAAGAAAGGAAGAGAAAAGAAGAAAGAAAGAAGAAAGAAAGGAAAAAGAAAAAAAAGGAAAAAGAATGAAAGAAAGAAAGAAAAAGATAGAAAGAAAGAAATACAGAAAGAAAGAAAGAAAGAAAAAGAAAGAAAGAAAGACAGAAAGAAAGAAAGAAAGAAAGAAAGAAAAATAAAGAAAGAAAGAAAGAAGAAAGAAAGAAGAAAGAAAGAATCAAAAAAGAAAGAAAGAAAGAAAGGAAAAGAAAGAAAGAAAGAAAGACAGAAGAAAGAAAGAAAGAATGAAGAAAGAAATAAGAAAGAAAGAAAGAAAAGAAAGAAAGAAAGAAAGAAAAGAAAGAAAAAAGAAAGAAAGAAAGAAAGATAGAAAAAGAAAAAGAAAGAAAGAAATAAAGAAACTAAATAGAGAAAGAAAGAAAGAAAAAAGAAAGAAAGAAAGAAGAAAGAATGAAAAAAAGAAAGGAAGAAGAAAGAAAGAAAGAAAAAAGAAAGAAAGAAGAAAGAAAGAATAGAAAGAAAAAAGAGAAAGAAGGAAAGAAGAAAGAAAGAAAGAAGGAAAGACAGATAGAAAGACAGAAAGGAAGAAAGAAAGAAAGACAGAAAGAAAAAGAAAGGAAAAGAAAGAAAGAAAGAATAAAGAAAGAAAGAAAGAAAGAAAGGAAGGAAGAAATATAGAAAGAAAGAAAGAAAGAAAAAAGAATGAAATAAGAAAGAAAGAAAGAAAGAAAGAAAGAAAGAAAGAAAAAGAAAGAAAAAGAAGGAAAGAAAGAAAGTAGAAAGAAAGAAAGAAAATAAGGAAAGAAAGAAAGTAGAAAGAAAGAAAGAAATAAAGAAGAAAGAAAGAAAAAAGAAAGAAAGAAAGACAGAAAGAAAGAAAGAAAGAAACAGAGAAAGAAAGAAAAAGAAAGAAAGAAAGAAAGAATGAAAGAAAGAAAGAAAGAAGAAAGAAAGAAAGAAGGAAAGAAAGAAAGAAAGAAAGAAAGAAAGAAAAGAGGAAGAAAGAAAGAAAGAAAAATGAAGAAAGAAAGAAAGACAGAAAGAAAAAAGAAAGAAAGAAAGAAAGAAAGAAAGAAAGAAAGAAAGAAAGAAAGAAAGAAAGAAAGAAAAACGAAATAAAGAAAGAAAGGAAGAAGAAAGAAAGAAAGATCGAAAGAAAGAAAGAAAATAAAAAAGAAAGGAAGAAAGAAAGGAAGATAGAAAGAAAGACAGAAAGAAAGAAAAAAGAAAGAAAGAAAGAAAGAAAGAAAAAAGAGAGAAAGAAATAAAGAAAGAAAAAGAAAGAAAGAAAGAAAGAAAGAAAGAAAAACAAAGAAAAAAAAAGAAAGCATTAAGAAAGAAAAAAGAAAGAAAGAAAAAATTAAGAAATAAAAGAAAGAAAGAAAGAAAAGAAAGAAAAGAGAGAGACAGAAAGAAAGAAAGAAAGAAAGAAAGAAAAAAGAAAGAAAGAAGAGAGAAAGAAAAAAGAAAGAAAGAAGAAAGAAAGAAATAAATAAAGAAAGAAAGAAAATCAAGAAAAAAAAAAGACAGAA